>NCVS01001477.1:122970-143471 GCA_003055095.1 Goniozus legneri
GGCTACCTTCAAGGACTCTCGATTCGTTCCACTCGAGTTTACGCGACTGCGGAATCGAGATTCGTAGCGAGTCGATGAACAGCATCCGACCGGGGCTCCGGATTCGAGGAACTTAATTTCGCTGATTGCGAAAAGGTCAACGCGGCTTCGTTATCCCAATTAACGATCTGACAATTAGAGTCGTCGAGACGCCGCTGCGATTTATCGGCAGAGAGTTTAAAACGAAGAGAAGGTGGAAATACAAATCGCCCTCCGTCTATCGCTAATGCAAATGCAATCCGGAGTCTCGACCTTTATCGTCCTTCGCCTTACGAAATAATCCCGCGTGTGCACGCGGCAGGATTAATCGTCCTTACCGCCGCGGCTCTATACCTCTGCCTCTCGCCCTCCTTATCCCCGATTGACTCCGGAGAACCTACGCCTCCGTCTTTATAATGTTCACCTTTTCCACCGGCAAATGCCAGCCGTCTCGCCGGTGAAACGTGTTTCGTATATATTTCTCTAATGCAGATACGTCAGTGAGCGCGATTTCAATACAAAACGAAAATCTGAAATCCTTCTCGGGTTGCGTCGTACCACACCGACGCGCGGTTTGACCCTCTATCTGTGGACCCGTGTAGGTTTCAGGCAATGTATCCGATAATTCAGCTTTTTCAAACATTCAAGAAGAAAATTCGGCTTACGGATTGTTTCAACGTCATCGGTTCTTAACGATCGTCGTGAGAGGGTGGGTCGAGTTATTTCGTCTTGGCCGTCTCGGGTTTTCGCCAAGCAATAAATTTCCTCGATATAAAAAGGAGAGGAAAAAATCGTATCGTAGGATTATTTGCGCTAGCGATCGCAGACGAGGGTCCGTGACCTTCCAGCCAGCCGTAATTTCAGAAGTGGTCGGGGTCGTTATCGGAGGATGCGCGTGTTCCGTTTCAAGGCCATTTGTCAGTATATCGGAAGGGAAAACTAGCCGTGCGTGGCGGCGGAAGAGGAAAAACTCGAGAGTAGGAAGACGAGCGAAGCGAAATGAGACGAAGGAACCGAGGAAGCAATAAACATATGCCACTTAACTATCCGACCGCGAGACTATGGCCAATTTGCTAGTATATTTAGTCTGTACGTACGACGTAACGACTCAATGTTATTATCCGCATTGTTAATTAATGTCAAGGTTCGCGTCTCTCCAAGTCGTACGCAATCAATCAGCGAAATTATCGATTCGCGGTAAATGTTATTTTTCGCTTCTTCGATGAGTAGAAACTTCTTTCGTTCTTTTTTACATACGTTTGCGTATTCTCTGGCGCAAATAAAGTAGGTACCTCTTGAAATTAGAATGAAGCTCGACAAGAGATAGGGTTGAAACAAAGCAGGAGGGAAGAGAGAACATCCAGCCACGGCCGTAGAGGTCTGCGAGAGGGGAAAATTTCCTGGAGGTAAAGTGCCTCGAAAATTTCCTACGAATCGTCCACTTTATGACCTCTCCGGGGCAAAGTGTCGACTGTCTCGCTTTATATCCTTCTCGGACTCCTGGCTCAGACCGCAGCACTGCATAACTCGTCATGTATATTTAAAATCATACCTTGCCGTACCTCCGTACAACGACCTTCTCGTCTACTCCGAGCTTCGAGCATTCGTATATCTTAATGCAATCGTCTTGGTTCTTTTAAATTCGTTCATTTCGCATTGAATCCCGTTGAAATACTCAATTTTGTTTAAGATGTGAGAAATTCTGCCGAGAGCGATAAATCTAGTTGGACGAATGTTCCAACGAATGTCGTTGAGTAACTACTGAGCGGCCAATGCAATCGTCTTGGTTCTTTTAAATTTATTCGTTTCGCACCGAAATGTGTTATTTCATTTGCGATTTAGAGGATTCTCGACTGGATTTTAATACTGGGCAAAGAATTTTTCACCGAAAAGATGGTAGTATATTCCAGCGTATTATCGGATGTATTACTCGCGATTGGTGACAACTCCTCGAGCGGAGTATCTCGTTGCCGCGCGGCTTCGTAGCGCGACCTCTTATCCGATATCGCAATACGCGGATGCGGTTCTTCGAAACCTTCGTTATACGTCTCGCGAAGGACGATAGACCGGCGAGAAAAAAAAGCAGCCGAGATCGTAGCTATACGCTCTCCGCGCTCCTCTCGCTCCTCGTCCGATTACCGGTCACCCGAGAGCCGTAAATTTTTTCCACCTTTATCGCGATCGATCGCAATTATTTCGAAAAAAAAATATCCAGCGAGGATTTCCGAAACGCGAATCGACTTTATCTTACCGCGGAACGATACAGGGCTATAAATTTTTTTTTATACGTCGGCGTATAATGGGCTTCGGTGTTTTCTTTTCTAACGAGGCGAGTTTATTCTCGTCGAAGAATTATTTAATCGCGGGTGTATAAATAGACGTGCGCGAGGCGGAGAGGGGGTGGAATCCGCGAATGGGTCTTTTCTTACGACCTATCGTTATGCGGTAATCGCGTCTCGTTACGATACACGTGAGCGGTGTAGAATAATGCCGGGCTCGCTCGAAGAGAACTCGGGACGCGGGCGCGCGCGCGCGCAGTCATCGCGGGGTTGAAAGGGCACTTCGTGGTCCGTACGCAACGCGCGGATCGATCTTTACTTTCTACCGATTCCGCGAAGGCCCCGGAGTCTCTCAATGCGCACAGCTTCGTAGGCACCTTTCTCTTTTCCTCCTTTTCTCGCTCGCTCGCGCGTTACCCGAGCGAGAGAACGTCGTCCTTGCATTGAAAAAGCAGCAAGGTCGTTCGGGACTTATATAGCTCGCGGTCCGACCGGCCACGAATCGAACCGCATTCGCGACTTTTCTTGTCTCTCGCGCTCTCTCGCTCCATCTCGCGGATTTTCACTAACCCCGCCCATTTTCCTTTCGATTCCTGCACTGGTTTCCCGCTCGCGTTTCTTCTACGCTCGCGCATTTTTCCCATCTCTGGGATCGCACCGGACGAAACTCGATACTCGCCGCGAGTTCGGCGATGATCATCTAGACCTTGCCCTAATCGTGCAGTTCTTCTCATCTCTTTTCCGTATATTCTCGTTTCGTAAATTGCGCACTTTTCGCGCGATGCTCGCTCGCTCGTTCGAGCCGTTAACTTCCTTTTGCGTATTTCGTCTTCGGTATCTTATTCGTCGCGATCGTAGGAAATTTAATGTCCACGAGTAAATGGCTTGGTTGTTTATATCGAACGAGAGGAGGAAAAAAGGTAAGAAAAGGGACAGGAGTAAGAGGGAATACCTCTGTCGAAGCTGCCTCCTCTACCGCGGGTTAATATTTTCAACGATTTATCTACGCGTATTGAATTTATTCGCGCTGTACGTACGTGTCCATTAATGTTATCTTTTGCTTTTACATTTGAGTTTCGTTTTCGATGTCGCCGGCACCTCTTGTCCCCTCGCATAAATTCAACGGTTACTTACTCCACTGCCTACTCTCTCGTCGCTTCGTACGAGTTCGACACGTCGTTTGCGCGATGTAAGAATTTATCGCGTACATTACCAACTTTAGCGTTTGATAATTCAATTTCGCCAATGCGCATGTCCGGTGATTCCGATAAACGTTCGACTCGAGCTTGACTATTTTTACTCGGCGAGTAACGATTATTCGGTAATAATTCGAATTATCTACGGCTCTATAGTAATATAATTGTAGCGCAGCGTTATTCTTTCAATTTGATTCAATTACAGTTGCAATTATAAGAATCCTCTTAGCGAATCGCAAATGAAAATAAACAAAGACAATTTCCATTATTTGGCTGTCCGATTGGTAGTTCGATATCGTTTCTTTAATCGAATTAGTTTCACGGGTCCAATAAAACGATACAGGTTAAACCTCTTTTCGATAATTTTAATTAAATCCGCGTGGAATATTGCTCCGAGAAAAGATTTCACGCGGAATTCCGTCAGCGGGTAGTTTGCACCTGGCGATATTCCGGCAAATTTATATGCACCCCCTCCTGGTCTGCCTTGACTCCGATGCAATTCGACGCGCTTCGTTTCCTCATTCGTGGGCATTTTAAACCAAGCCGAAGCCGGAGGGAAGGGTGGCTCGCCCTCGGCCGATCGTATCTGTCGCTTGTTGCATTACGTGAGTTGAGTTACGAGCCGCGTTACGACGATATGCATATATATATATACACACACCTTCCCTCGACACCCCTCTCTCCCCTCGCGTGCTCGGCTTTTGTCCGCGAGACGAGCAATAAACGTTCTCGCGAGTCCTCCATGAACTTTGCCGCGAGAAAGATAGAAACTCGCCTTGAACGCTATCGAGGCGGTATACTCTCGGAGGAATTCCGTTTTTGTCTTCTTTCTCTTTATAAATTATCTTGAATTGCTAATGAACCTCCTTTCCCGGGTCGTATTTACCCAAAATTGGTTTGGCTCTTGAAAAAATTGAATTTTTTTCACTTTCTACTCGCAGTTAGGGGACGTTTTACATTCGATATTCGTAATTATATTTTACACTATATAAAACACGCGCGTCTAGTGTTACTTATTGCCACAAAGGAGGATTCGAGTCCTGTAAATTCCTTTCTTCTCTCTGCGTCAATTCGAGTTTGATCGGTCCTCTTACTCTCGCTCCACGTAAAATGGCGTAAATCGCGAATTCCAACTGGCGGAAACTCGGAGCAATAAAAAAGGTGGGAATACGTAGTCACTGAAGTTTTACGGTGGAGGCTGCGCCATATGTGAAAACACGCCAGGATCAACGGGACGTACACAAAAAAAAAAAGGATCACTTGTATCAAGTAATATATACTTGATTCAAGAGTTATGCGGAAGAAAGAAAAATTCCGTCATCAAGAAAATAATTTCTCCATATTAGTAGAAAATTCAATTCTTGGATTGAGAATTTTTTTTCTTGAGTCAAGTATTGCCACACTTGAACCAAATCTATTTTGTTTTATCCTAAGATAATTATTTCTCAAATAAAAAAAATAGTTTAAAAATAATAACAGCAAGTAATAATTTCTTGAGTGAAGAATATATTGACTTATTCAAGGACACACGTTCTTGGATCAAGAAATTCACAACTATTGTTTTTAAAATTTATTTCTTCACTCGGGAAAGAAAAAAAGACTTGATATTGGAAAGTATATTTCTTCCGCATAACTTTCTTGATTCAAGTAATCCGTTTTTTCTGTGTACATATTTATACGAATACGTATGTATACGTATACGATTCCCAAAACACACTTGCGAAACTAAATCAATCGTCCAGCCTGCCAGTATAGATATCGAATTTATTTATGAAAAAGAATTTCTTTCTTTTTATTTTTCCTCTCGGTTGCAAATAAATCGTCAGACTCTCGTACTCGACCGATGAGTGGAAACAATGCCGAAAAAATGGCACGGTTATCAAAATATGGCGAGGGAGGAAAAAATTGCTCACCGTGGTCTCGCGACTCTTGGGGTTACCGCTCGGCAGCGTTCAAGGTCGCGCAGGAGTGAAAAATCGCGTCTCCGCGCTCTCGCGGGCGCCGGTTATCGTCAACGCCTACGCGCTCGCGAGGTTGCAATAAATTTTCTCCAGTTTCACGGCTACGTTCCGGTTTTATTGTTATACCAGACGGATTTATTTTTCTCTCTCTTTTTCGTTCTCTCGCTCGCGCCTTCTTCGCCTCTCTTTTTATCCTACGTATTATGCGGTATTATGCGAATCGAGGCGAAACGAGGACGCGTATACGCGACATCGATTCGGAATGAAAATATTCGTAAATTGGGCTTTCTCGGTTTTCCAATTGCACGCGTGCGCGCCTCCAAACGGTAGAGTCGTAAATCTTTTATTCCCCCCTTTTTTTTCACCGCACCGGAGCCGTATTTGGGAAATTACAGTACGATAAACTTTTACGAACCACCAGTGGCCGTAAATTTATTGCACTCTCGTTACTTTCGCTACGCGCGTTTGCATTTGAAATTGTAAAGCCAGTCCGAGGGGTGGAATGGAAACAAAAGCGACATGGAAAATTGCAAATTATTTTTTTTTCTCTCTTTCTTCTATCTTACTCCATCCGACTGTTGTTCGAGAAGAGAAACGAAAATTGCCGTTTAAACGTCTATAAAAGGCAATTTATTTAGTATTTGGCTTTTCGTTTGTTTCACGTGCGCCGGTAGGCAAACGTAAATGCCTCTTCGTATACAAAGAAGGGGTGAGTGGGGATGGCGAGAAATGAAGAGAAAGAAAGAGAGAGGAAAGAAAACGCGTTATATTCACGAATGAATTTCCAGCGCGCAGATGTCGACTTTCCGTTTATATATATATTTTTAATGTCCCTGCGTATGTCGCGCAAACTCTTTTTCCTCCTGCATCGCTGGACACACGCGAGCGTTATCGCAAATGGCTTTCAACAATCCCGTTCTAGCGAAAATCCAAAGTTTTTCGTATACGCGTTCTTTAGAAAGAAAATAGAAACTGTAGAACGAGACTTTCGCGCGCGCACGGAACGCGCGCGCTCGTAAACCCACCCCAGAGACAAAAGTAATCTCTCGTTAAGCAGGAACGAATTTCGCGGAAACTGGCAATTTCGTTACGTAAAAATATTCCTGTCGAGTGGAATCGTAACGCGATTTGGCACTCTCGCTCGGATGGAAGCGCATTCGGGTCACCGAGAACGGGGTCTCGTCTTCGGGTAAGTTTTTTCTCTCTCTCACTCTCGATTAGTATTCGGAAAATGGCGTCCCAATTTCGAGCTCGCTTCCGCCACGTCGGGGGCTGAAAATCCTCCCTTCGGTGGTCTGACGCGAAACGGGAGTCAAGGGCGGCAGACCAGGAGGCGCCTGGGTCTCGGCGAAAGCGTTGCCTTGTAACGCACAATCGATATACCCACTAAAGTTCACGGCGCGAGACCCCCACTCTCTTTTCTCTTTCCCGCTCTTCGCGGTTTCGTGCCACCTTCCCGACCTCGACCTCCCGCGTTCTCGTTCTCTCGTCATCCTCCTTTTTATCTTTCTCTCCTCTTCAGGATAACAAATCACTATCAAAAGTGAAACGGTGAATGAGCAAGACCCGAGTCGAAAAATAAAACTTTTAACATGTCCGATCACGATGAAAATGGCAAACAATTTGCGAGTAATCCAATTTTTTTCTTTTTTTTTGGAAATAATTAAATTTGAAATAGAATTAAAGCTAGACATTCACGTTGAAATCAAGTCTTATACTTGGACTCTGGGACCGATTACCAAAAGTCGTTGAATCAAATGAGATGGCGAAAAAAGGACGAAACGTCTGAAAACGACCGCTCGCCCGGAATACCTATCGGGATTTTAACGAGAGTCGTTGAACGTGAGCGAGATGAGAAAAAATTTCGATCGGCGAGTGCATTGGTTGCGCCTATGCTCTCTTTTCCCGTTAAACTTTTTTTTTCTTCCATTCAATTTCGATCTCTTCTCGCGCACACGCGCGACCGAGCGGTATTCTCGTCGAGTAGCAAAAACGGGAGTTCTCCCACCGTCGCCCGCGTTGCGCCGTTTATTTTGCCAATGACAGAAAAAAAATTTCGAGTGCCTCTCACGGTAATATCATTTTTCTCTCTTTTTTCCACCCTTCGCTACTCTATCGGGTAAACACTTTTTTGAACAGATTTATGACTCGGATTAACGAGTTCGCAGGGAAAAAAGAATCGTTTATCAGAGCCCCGAGGTTCGTCAAAAGTCGTAAAAACCTAGCGTCCTTCGATAGTTAACGGCTCTATTCGAGTCTCGTTCTCCATTCTCGATTTTCATCCGGCGCGCACTGAAATTTCATTCTCGAAAACCATTTCGTATCTCCGTGAGTATACGAAATTTCGCGACACGCGCCTCTCGGCCCACGAGCGTTTCCAACTTTTCGATTTACACAGGCGTGCGCAATGTCAACACAAAATACACCCCTGCCGCCGTATCAATAATCCTTTGAAATTTCGTTCGCGAAAAGTTCCGAGACCGTAGTTCCCGCTATTTTCGGAAAATGAGTCTCTCCGGCGTGGCTTCGGGGTTTCAATTTTCGACGCTCGCTGCGTAAAATTCGGTGACGCGTTTAGCGAGCGGCAAGCTGAGCGAGATACGACGAACGCTCTCAGTCGTAATTAACGGGTCTCTGGCATTATCGGAGCGGGCCCTAACTACTGGCTCCGCGATTAATTAGAATAATTGGCCGAGCCGTGGGTGGCGCCTACACGCGCACCCGTGATGGGGCACGCGTCCCATCGATTGCTCTCCCAAATATGTGTACAAGTCACACATGCTTATCGTACGTGTACACAGTAGAGTGAAAAAAAGGTTTGGGTATATATTTACATCCCCGTCGATTACCGGCTCGTCCTATCGACGAATCCTCCGATTAGCGGATATCGATTTCCCGTAGAGAACCACGACGTAGGAACTTTTTTCTTCCTCCGGTTGGAGAGAATTCCCGTCGAGTGGGATTCGCAATTATATCCACTCGGTGCTCGTATAAAGAGCGAGAGAGGATAGAGCGCGCATAAATCTCTTTTATCGTCGAAACAGTAGGACGAGGAGAAAAAGACCGGAGCGCGATAAGTTGGCGGTCGCGGTATCGGGACGGACGTCCCGCGGAAGGACCTTCCTCTCCTATCCCCGTCATTACGCGTTCGGCGCGCAGCGTGGACTTTATCGCGAGGACAGAAGGTGGAAATACCGCGGCGTCGAGAGCCAACGGCCGGGCTCGTCGTCCATCCTCGGCGAGATGCGTCACGATAAAGTCCCCGAAGGGGCAACTAATCCGAGCTTATCTCGTTCGTTGATAGATTACGTATTTGCCGCGTCGAGGATAAATCGCGAGTTGCATGGATAAATAAAAGGAGGGGGTAGAAGAGAAACGAGGATCGATGGAGCTCGTGCGATTCTCGAACGGAGCTCCCGACGGCGATAAATAATTAACGACGCTGGAATTGGAATCTTCTGCTGGCTCTCTCTCTCTCTCTCTCTCTCTTTCTCTGTACGCAGTGTAAACACTCGGTATGGAAAAAAGGAAGGAAATCGGTGGTAGTACACATCGATTACGGACGGAAGTCGCGGTAGTCGGCATCGATCTCGCTTAATGACGCTCTTGATCTTCGTCCGTCGGGTACCAACGGCTACTGACAAATCGTCCCGTTTGTCGGGATCGTCTATAACGACTCGCCGCAACTCTCTCGTGTCGTTTTTCCGATGCATCTATTATTTCCTCGCCGCGGTGCGAATCTCCCGGGATTCGCGAGTCGATTATAAATCGATTCAACAGATTTTCTACCTGGTACAACACGAACAATAAAATACTGAGCTTACCTCTTGGAAATTAATAGTTTGGTTCGTTATTTTTTATGTTTTATAAATGACCGAACCAGTGAATAAATTGATAAAAGAAATGAATTAATAATAAAATAGTAAAACTCAATAATTCTGTAAATGTCTAGTACAGTGTGCTATTCTCGCCAAAGTTTGCAACATCGATCTCGCTTAACGATGTTCTGGGCTCTACACTCAATTAAGAATTTCACGTGCACGCGCGAGAGCTTATTCCCTTCATCCTCAGTTCTTTTTTTTATAAGCCACACGTGAGAGTTTTTACGGGATTTTTATTCCTCGATAAATTGCAATCGCACGGGGGTCCGGTAATTTTCCGGCGGAGTTTATACGGCACCGTGTGCGTCAATTTCGCGCGAAATGGGAAGCAGCGGCGTGTCGGGGGAAGGGATCGTCGATGGCGCGGAAAAATTTATAGCGTTTCAGATGTAAAAGGCGAAGGTATCGAAAAGGGAGAGAGAAAATTTTCTTTGGGAAAAGTGCAAGGCGTTCGCGAAGGGCACGATAAAAGGACTAGCGTTACAGGATCGTACCAATAACGCGATAGCGACAAAGTTGACCTTGCGTATCGCTAGACGCACCCTACGCGACTAACGCTTCCCCTAGTCTCTGGTTTCTTCCCATTCTCTCGTATTCTCTCTTTATTATTTGCCTCCGGCGCGACTTCCTTTTCCGTAACTTCGACTTCTCAGCCGGAGCCTCGATTTCTCGGATTCCTCCGTCTCGCTCGCTTGTTTATAATCTCCTCGCGGACGCCTCTGTCTTTATTCGCTCGTTCCGTACGCTTTTATCTCGATATCTCAGTGTGCACATGGCGCGCGCACCCTTTCTTCTCCCACAACGCTTTCTCTTTTCGGCTATTCGTCTTCATCTTTTACTCGTTATTAATCCTCTCTTCTACCTCCTCTGGACTTTTCAGGCGCACACCTTTTCCGTCTATCAGCCCTTATCCGCTTCTCGCACGATTATTTACCTTCGCCTATCCGTTCGCCTCGCGATTTCCGCGCCGGAGAAAAAATTTGTTGAATCGACTATAAAATGTAATTTTCATTGGATCGATGATTTCTTAGAGGATACTGTTGATATACTCGAAGGTATAATGATGAAATTTGTCATTTTTAATCGTTCGGGATTTCTTCGTTATTGAAATAACAATTTGCGGAAATTCATTATTGTAATAACGGAGTTTGCTTTTCTCATCGGAAAGTGTCAGTCTATGGCGCGTTCGTCCAACCCTCTCCTACGACTTGGCTCTTCGTCTTCTTCCTTTTCGCCTATCCCCCTCGTTCGCGAGCTCGCCTAGCCTCCACGGGTTCCATATAATAAGACATATCCTACGGTGTGTGTGTGTGTGTACCGTCTGGTACTGCACGTGTACCTGATTCCATGATTGCCCGGCACCCCGCAATCTGCCTCATACGTGATCTATGCCTCGTCCTCTTCTTTTTGCACCTCTATACCTTCGCGTTTACTCTCTTCTTCTCTCTTCCTTCCACCTCTATCGCGAACCACGAGATTCCACCGAGATTCTCACGACGGTACGCGCGTTCATGGATTTTCAGAAAAGAAAAAAGTCAAGCTAAACATTGGCGTATTATAAGCTACGGTATAGAAGTAATTACGGCAGTCGTTAGCGTACCGCGCTACAATTTTTTTGTACGTCTCGTCGTGACGTTTTGTTGATTTTTTTTTTTTTTTTTGATATTTCTCAAAATCAACAATGGCATACCAGGTTCGGTCTATCCGCTCGAACGGCGCGTCTCGTAATTTACACAATTTCGCATCGACTGGTACTCGAACGGTGTCCGTGCGCGTATTTACGAGTGTATATGTAAGACACTTTAAGCGCTCGTGGGTAACACCTGCCGCGGCTGTGTATAGGAAGCGCGAGAGTGTTAGCTTCGAGTGCCTCTCGAGTCAGCGCGTACGGACGAGAGTTGTTCGAGTGTCGGTAGAAAATAATTTATTTACCACTTTTTTTTTTATCTTATTAACAGCGTGATTTAGACGCGCAACATTTCCAGCCTCTGAAACGGCACTTAATTAATATCGCTGACGTGTTGAAAAGTGACATCGTTAGTCTCTATTGATTAACACGGGCGCACAAGCCAATGAGAAAGCGAGAATGCATACGTGTCGTTCTTCGCGTTTACCATTTTTCTTTATATTTCGATTAATTTTCATGCTGAGGAAATTGTGCGATAAAATGGATATAAAAAAATCTCTTTAGTACGCTCAAGGAAATTTGACAGCTCGTACTTTTTTTTATTTTAAAATAGCGATATTAATTAAAAATTAATATTGCTAATATTTTCTTATATTATTATGACATAATAATAAAATATGTAATTATCAATATTAAATATTATTAACCAATAGAAGTAGCGAATCGGACTGTCGATGCCTCCGAGTGCTATCATTAAAATTTTCTTCAGCTCGTTTTGTCGGTGTTGACATTTTCATCCGCGGCCTCGCTACGATGAAAATAACCCACCTTGATGCGCGTATTTCCTGATGTTCCGCACTCTGGAAACGTATACGAGTAAAGCCCACTGGACTCATCTCGCGCGAAAGCGAATCTACCATCGTCTACTAAATTCTCGCGATGGATGCGAGAACGACGAGCCCCGGCTTCTATACGTAAATCTCGACCCGAGCGTAACTCGTTTGAGAAATACAGCTTGGTCAGCCGCCGCTGGGAATTCGCCTTCGTGCATTTACATTTGCACGCGTGTCTCTACGTATGCATGCAAGGTGTGGAATTACGAAGCAGATCGGTTTTCTAAGGAGTTTCGATATCCATAAGGCATTGATTGTATTTTGTTCGATTCTCCGCATCGAGAAGAGCCTTTTGTCGTTAATAGCACGAGTGCCTACTGAAAAGTGATAAATGAAAACGTTTTCTCGTTGATATAAACTAAGTTCTAAAGCGAAAAATATTGACAAGTATAAATCTTTATTTGTTGTATAAAAATATTTATGTTTCGCTTTGGAGCAGAATTTATTTTAACGATAACATAAATGAATAAATAATTTCTTGGTTTAATAGAAGAATTGATTTTTTTATTATCAGTCATCGGTTATTTCTTATTTAGAAAGGTTTATCGTTGCGAGACGAATTTATGTTTATAACGAATGTACTTCTGTTTATCGCTCGCTAGAATTGCTCTTTATACCCAAGAGCATTCGAGCTCGAGCTGCCTTATTTTTGTGCTTCACGATCCGTGAATATTCGAACCGAGGGTTCATCTCGTCGCTCGCTGACCATGAAGAGCGAGATTCGGGGACACTGAACGCACTCGTCTGGTGTTTATCTTCCATTTTCTTTGGCCAAAATCTCTCGTGTCTAAATCTTCGCCTCGGGTCGTCGTCTTCCCACACACGCTGGTGAATTTTTAATTTTCAATTAACGTGACGTAAGAGTGCGCCAAGATGACGGAAAAGACGGAACACAGAGTCGCCTCGAGTGATAAACAAGGATAAGAAAATGATTGTTTTCCATGGGCAATGATCTTTATCGTTGCTATTCTCGAAGGCCATTCGAAATTTATCTCGCGAGGTTCGTAATAGCGAATTTCGCTAAAAACGATCGAGCGTAGTTTCCACTTAACCAGCGTAATTTCGCCCGAGTAGGCACAAAGGCTCGCGCGAGGAGCAACGAACAAAATTTAATGTATCTACCTTGGGTAAAACGAATACGAGGGTATATCGAGCCCGTTTAATTTTCTTAAAACGCCATCGCGGCGAATTAAATCGGAAATTACGAAATGACAGATTCGACCCTGGAAACCAAACTACACATATCGAATTGGTACCCTATTTTAAAAAGAAATGAATTTCTTGATATTCTTTGATAATATTAAAGTGTTTTAAGTCAAGCCAAAATTTTTCAAGTTTTAAATATCGTCTTCTTGGATAATTGTTTTATGATTGTGTTTTTCAGTTGTTTGGGGGTGTTCTCAAATGAAATGTGAACTTATTTCGTGGAAAGAATTCAGCCGAATTTTCGCTGGACTCCGACGATGTAAACATCAAAGTGTAGCCTTCGCGAGAATCATATAATACCCGAAATAAGTGAAAAGATATATAAGTAGTTAAAGTAAATCGTTTGAAACTTCTAAAGGAACTTTTGTAATTACCGTGACGAATGTTAACCAAATAAATTTTAATTTACGGTCTGAAGGAAACTTTCTTTTCTGCGTATCTATATGTATCTGAAGTTTGCATCGTTGGAGTCCAACGAAAGTTCGACAAAATTTGTTTTTGGTCATTTTTGTCCAACTTGGTCATTTTTGACCAACTTTTTTGAATCTTCGTTGGACTCCAACGATGCAAACTTCAGATACATGTATCTATGTATAACTTTTGAAAAAAAAATTCAGAACTTTGATGAAATTTTTATTACACGCGAAAATCTTTGACTTCGCATTGATGAGTAAACTTGAGTTCGAACCATATTCTTACCTTGTTCAGATTGAAGTTTGAGATTTCGCAAATCGTAAATAACCATTAGATGAAATTTTCTCCAGATACGAGTTCACCCGTGGTGTGTTACAGGTGCGCGCTCGTTAATATCGGATTTTCGCGTATGCAAACTCGGTGTGCGTCGTCCATTAAGACGAAATTATGAACTCGTCTTAATTGCGCGTCTCGGGGCCGTGGCACGGTTCGTTGTTTTCTTACCACCCCCGCGATCAACCCCGTTACGCCCTCGAGGCTCCGATCGTTTAGCTCGCGTTTTCCCTCCACCTCTCGGAGTTGGCGCGAGCGTGGGAAGCCCGTCATTCGCGCTCGTTAGATCTCCGATGCCGTAAATAGATCGGAAGACGGATCGCTAAAGGAATTTAAGAACGGAAAGACAAAGTCGCCCGATCCTCGCCGTGAGCTACGAAAAGTCTCGATTCGACGCACGAATAGTTATCTGGTTCTCGATATTCTTATTTCTCGTTAAAATTTTCTTGGACAAGTTGAATTAAATTTCTCGGCAAATCTCGCGGACTTTTAATGAAATCCTTCGTGTTTTTTTAATCAAGTTAGAGAGAACGGATACAAGAGGAATTTTAATTTCAGTCCTCCGTCGCTAATTTTTACCAAGCGCGGTAGCGTGTACGTCGACATTCGAGGCGATACAGAGTTGATACGAGTGCCCCTTTTTATTGCACGAGGTTGCGGACTGTTACTGCGCGCGTTGCTCACCCGTTGCTCGCGCGAAACGTCGTTAAAGCCCGCGCCGGCGAATGGCATTTTACGCTCCAGCTCGAAACAAAGTTACAGAGTTGGTACGCAATTAAGACTTTTTACAGGTCGTTCGTAACTCGATTATTTTTTTTTTTGCCATGGTAATGTAAACAAGCGGTGTGACCGAGGGCAACATTGTACGTTCATTTCGCTCGATCGTAATGAACGTCGTTCTTTAAGGATGTTCGCATCGAAACCTTACAAATTTTCATACAACTACGAATTGTATCAAAAAATTGTTTTTGAAATTTCACATAGATATAAACATAAAATACGAGAATGTTTGACGGTTTATACGTTCATATATGTATGTTTATGTGCACGGGGTAGTCGGGCTAGAAAATTGCGAATCCGAACCGGTATACCGGCGGTGTTTCTACGCGCGCAAGGGAGCCAGCTCATGCCGGCCGACTTTCACTCGGGAATTCCGTCCATCCACGCGGATCCGTCTTCGCCGAGAATCGCGTCTCGTCTTAATGCTCAACTTTCCACGGCCGTCTATTAATGCGCTCGCGGCTCTATAACGCCGCTGGACGCTTTGTTCGCCTCTCTCTATCTCTTTCTCTTTTGCCTCTTTTTATTCACTTATCTCTTAAGCCCAACAGAAATTTTTTCTCGTCATCTCATGGTACAAATTTCTTTTCTGTTTTTTTTTTTATACTAATATTTTACAAACGACAAACGAAAAACGACAAACGTTAACGTTAACGTTTTATTCGGCAAACGTTTATACTTTTTTCTCCTTTTACCTGTCCGGGTTACGAGTGTAACATCGGTGCACTTCTGGTGCATCCCGAGTGCATCGCGGCCGGGAATGCGGAAAAATCTTTACTCCAAAGTCGAAGGTCGCGTATATGTATAGAATTTTGTGTGCGCGCGTATGGATGCTATAGCTTCGAGTTTCGAGAATCGTCTCGGGTCTTTCGAAACGACGGGGATTCATAAACGAAATCTCGGTTCGTAATAAATTGTTATTTCACGGCGTCGAGTTCCGAGAAAACTGGCGAACGCATCCGCAGGCGGACTCGGAGCGCAATAAGTCGGCGAGATGACCTGGGTGGTGGCTTCTTACGAGCTTGGCGAACGAGAGATAGCCGGTAATCGTACCGTGCGAATCTTCTTTGTTACGCGCACGTGTGTACATCCCCCACTCGCCATATCGCGCAGGTTAAACCGGGTTTCGCGTTAACCAGGAAATACGCGACCGTACCGAACGTCCTCGTGGCCTTGCAATTTTTTACCGGAACACGAGCGTTCCGCAAATCCTCTCGGATTTCGTTCCGGATAAAGTCAAAACCTGCGTCGACGAAGAGTTTCGATCTATCTGATCCTTATTTTATACTTTCTGTTGTTATAATTATAAGCAGATAAACATTGTTTGTAATGATAAGAGATGAATTGAATTTTAACGGACTCGCGTTTATCAAAATCATTGGTTCTCACGGTCGGAAAAAAGAGAGGAAAGATTAAATTCCGATTTTCGAGGGAAAAAATTACGTAATAGATGAGATAAGGGATTCGCGCGCTATATGGGCACGTATAATATCTTTCGTCACGTGTGTTCTCTCGCGTATCGGATGTATAAAACGTATCTAAGGGACGGTCTCTCGTGCGTATACAGATGCGCGCACACACGGGAGATAAATTCGCGGCGAGCAGCCAATTAGAACGATGAGGTAGCCGGCTGGTGAGGGAGGAAGAGAGAGGGGAATAGATACGGCATGATCAGGAAAGCCTTGGCCCGGAACAGCTCTGCGCGGTGTGTAAAGGCATCGGCTATGGCCCGACAATAGCCAATGCGGTACTCCGTTCAAAGAAAGGAGTCGTAGGAGGTGCCGAAGGAGACGAGAAGGATGTTGCATACATCGCACCGTAACAACACTCGAACCGCATTCGTCCCTTTCTCCTTGTCATCGTTGGTTCAATCCAATTAGAAAAATTGATAAAATCGAAAAATGTTTACAATATTTTTCGAACCATACACAGAAAAAAAGGATTACTTGAAACAAGAAAGTTATGCGGAAGAAATATACTTTCCAATATCAAGTCTTTTTTTCTTTCTTGAATGAAGAAATAAATTTTAAAAACAATAGTTGTGAATTTCTTGATCCAAGAACGTGTGTTCTTGAATAAGTCAATATATTCTTCATTCAAGAAACTATTACTTATTTTTATTTGAGAAATAATTATCTTAGGATAAAACAAGATAGATTTGGTTCAAGTATGGTAATACTTGATTCAAGAAAAAAAATCTTGATCCAAGAGAAAAAATTCTCAATTCAAGAATTTAATTTTCTACTAATATGGAGAAATTATTTTCTTGATGACGGAATTTTTTTTTCTTCCGCATAACTCTCTTGAATCAAGTGTATATTTCTTGATTCGAGTGAACCTTTTTTTCTGTGTACTCGCTGAAATTGATATCTAGTGAAAATTTCACTTTTTGAAATATCAGCTTCAAAATTCGTGTCCAAGATAATGAATTCGTATTTTAAAATGTTATTATTCGCATTGTTAACTCATATAAATGATTACCACTGCTCCTGGTACTGATTTGACCGCTTATTCGATAATCGAATATTCACTAATCTCGATAGCGAGAATAAGTTTAGCGTGAATCGTCCTATAAATTTCTCAGAGTGCATTCCCGACGAAAATCTCGTATTGGTCATCGATTACGAAATCGAAGAACAAAAGAACGAGCGATAATCGAGATTTGCGTAATGGAACCAAACGAGGATAGCGAGTAACTCTATGGTACGCGTTGGAGTTATCACGATATCACCGCGGTACGCTTTGCAACCGGTCGATTAAAGCCGTGCGGATTGCGCAAAAAACCTCCGATATTTATAATATTCCTCCTTCATCCCCGTCTTTGTCGTGTTTATATCTAATACGCGAGATACAGTTTAGATCATTACGCGGCGGCGCACGGCGGCTTTCACTTTTCCGCCGCTCGAACACCCACTCTCCCGTCGTTGCGGGAGAGAAACGACGCACACATGGACTTTTGTAAGGCCCTCTCGCTCTATCTATCTCGCGGTCGTTTCGCGAGCGCAGCTGCATACCCAGCTTGCATATTGCCGCAGCGCGCGCACCTTCGGAATATACAAAGTCTCCCGCAATTTTCCCCGCCGCTGTCTCTCTTTCTCTCCTTTTTCAACGGGAGAAATTTTTCATCAGCCTCCTGGACCGCGCACGTGCGAGTATCGATCGCCCGGCTGAATTGCTCTACGCGAAACGAATCGGGTGCTTCGGAAAATCGATTTTATTATTGCTCCGAGGTATATGTATAGATAAATTTTGAAGCTAATTGATGGAGAGTAACCTAAAATTTATACATTTACTCCCGTAACGAGTTAACTGTGCAAACGTGATTAATCGTATTTTCTCGCGTTCTCCGAGTCCCCTTGTTCGTCTTTCGCGCGACCTGTTATCTCCTATCTGTACGCATTCCGTGAGCCCGCGCGCGGTCACAAAGAGAGTAGCAATCCCAGGGCTTTGTCTCACGGCCTAGACCTCATCCCGGTTACGGTTATATCAAACCCTCTGGGTGTTAACTACGTGCTCGCTCCTGTACATACATATGTGCTCGCTCTCTCGCCATTTTTACTTTCCTCTCTCGTTCGTTCTACGCGAGCTTGTTTCTCGCTTACGTTCCCGCTCTTAAATCCTCGGATGCCCGGTGCCTTCGAGCCTCCTCGCTACTCTCCTTACCTCTCGTATCCATAGGCGGCTCGTTTAACCCCGTCTAAATAAGATTACAGCAAGGCTATTGTACGCACAAAAGAAGAAAAGGTTTACTCGATCTAAATAATTTACATTCCTCCGAACATTATTCTCAAGTCAAGGTGAAAATTAGTATCTGATTCAAAAATCGGGAACTGAACCCAAAATTTAATCTCTGTTGAAGATATCTTTTTTTTTTTGTACACGAAATGTAATAACGCCGACGACGGAGGAGACGACGGCGGCGGCCTCGACCTCCGCATCGCCGATCCCGTGAACCTGCAATGGCTTGTACCCAAAACACGGTTCTCTGCGCGCGCAGTTTCGCATTACTGTAAATAAATTATTTCCCTCTCTCGTTCGAATCTCTCTTTTACCTCGAATTCTTCATCGATGAAAGAGAGGAGGAGATTTAAAAAGTATCAAATTCTCAATCCATTTGCATCACGAGTTCGCATATATGCGCCAGTGAAAAGTGACGATTGCATAAGGATTAAAGTAGTCTCTTTTATGTTTTTCAAAGATTTTTTCCGAGCACTCTAACACCCTAGTAATATGAAATTTTATGATTCCTTGGTTGGCTTCTTTTCGGATGATTCAAAATAATAAGTCATATTATCAATCTCTGGAAACACAGTGTCATAAATTCTCATTAAAACGTACAACGATCTCTTACCTCGCTAGTACGAACGTTTGGAATGACGCGTCGACGAATTACATAAACGCTGAACGACTAAAAAATACGAGAGCCGAAATGTCAAACACGGTGAAACAACTCGATGTTTGGCCACTCGAGCTTCTCTCGCGACGGATTTTCCTCGTGCGGTTATCGCTCGGCAAGCGGGCCTTCTTATTTTCCCGATCTCGGTTGACGGATGCAAAACGAGAGTGAGAAGGAGAGAACCGCGAAACGAGAAAGGAGCTTATCGCGCTTTTCTGGCGAACCAGATGAGACCGGGTTAACGAGCCGGGAAACGGAAACTCGTCCCGGAACGGATCTCGAAAACTGGTTTTCGCGCGCGAGAAGCACACACAGCCGAGCGCATATTTCGCGCGTCTCGTTTTAACGATCGCGCGCGCGCGTCTCGAATGACCCGATTCGAGGATCGCCTCCTCTCACGTGACGCGATTATCATATACGATCTCAATTTGTTCACGAGAGTGGGAAAGAGACGGAGGAGAAATTTCGTGAAAAAATTTTTTAACGTAATTAGCTCATTTCGTGGATACCAAAGGCAAGAAGAGCATCTTCTTCGGAAAATAGAAAAGGACAACTACGATAACAATGACGACGATCATTGTCGTCATTGTGACGTTGCGTGTCGTTTGTGACATTGAGTGTGAACGTTTAGTAAATTTCTGGCTCAAAAACCGAAAAAATCGATATCGTCCGTAATTTTTTATGGATCGCCTCGTGTCGATCTCGCGCGCATCCTCAGACGCTCGTGAGATCGACGCTGTAAGAAAATGAGAACGCGAACTATCCGAGAAATCTCGGCAAGATCGTCGCGGTTCGAACGAGTCCTGGCTCACGCGGTATTCGAGATATCCGATCCTTTCGTTTCTTCTTCCCTCGAAGACGCGGCTACGGATCTCGCCGAGTTAAATCGACGTTAATGGCGTTACTTTATTCTAACGCGAACGTGAGATCATTTTTACGGCAGAGAATCGAAATAAAAAGGACCAAAGCTGTTAAGCGAGAAAAAATCATGAATATTTACGATTTCTCTTTTCGGCTCACAGTGTTAGAATAGTTTCGAAATTTGACAAAAGAATGATGAAAAATGATGCAAGATTCGAGTCGTAGACCCGATCGGTTTGTAAATTAAGAAATTCTTTAACGAACAAACGTTTACATCGTGTACTATATCGATAGTATCGAGTTCCCGATAAGACGAGCGTGCTCATTGTACGTATCGGCCTCGTTGCGTGCGAGTGGAAAACACCTCGCAATAATAGAACGCCAGAACGTTATTATTGCGATTCTCGTTGCGAGATTGATTCTGAATAGCGCGAGATGACGCAGAACTCGGGTTAACGTTTTTTTTCTTTCTGTTTCAGGTGAGTTTCCGAGTTCATTTCTCTCCTTTACATGCAGAATTTCCGAGGTAAGTATAACGGGAATGGAGAAAAGAAAGATCTTTCCCCTGTTCCGTCGGAAATGTGTTTACCTTTGAAGCTTCGCCCGGGGAGCGAAAGTCGAGGAAAAATATACCGCAAGGAGTATGAAAAGACAAG
>NCVS01001477.1:143491-167330 GCA_003055095.1 Goniozus legneri
GGGGGGGACTCTTGGAGTCTTAAAATTCGAGCTGGTACGGGGTTGATAGGAAAAAAGCCGAGGGAAGAACCAGTCGATCGGGTTTTCTTGCTCAATCGCGAGATGCGTATGCTTCTCTTCCTCAAAAGGGACATTCTCGCGACTCGCGAGCGATTAGTTCGCCCGAGTCGAAAATACAAACGAAATTCTTAAAACGCGAGCGACTCGGTCTCTCGCCGCATAAATCACTCGCCGTTTTTCGTTTATTTTTCCGTCACGCCGTGACTAAAACGATTTTTTTCCGTGCAACGAACCCGTCGATTTCTCTCTACCGTGGCGGAGCACGCGCTGCCCGGACCGAATGAGGAAGCTATCGCGCGACGGATTTTTTTTCTTTCAATTATTTCCCTCTTTTTCCTGTTCTTCTGTGCTTCGTCATTTTTCATCCCCGTGGTTCGGATCGGCAGGTACACTGAAAAAAAAGTATTTCTCTACTCAGAATACAGAATATTTTTTATCCGAGTATTCTTGTTCGCAGTATACTTTTACTTAAATATTTTAGATTTAAAAATATTGGTATTTTACCCTTCAAAATACCAAGGTTTTTAGCGGGACTATAACTAAACTCTTTGTAGCATCCACTGTATTTTAAGGCAAATTTTATCTCTACTATTTATAACATGAATAATGGCTAATAATTGAAATTAATATATGAATATAAATATATTATATTACTTGTTATTATTTCAAATTCATGGTTCGTTTTAATCCGTGTTGACCAAGCGAGGTTAAGTCGGCCATATTGATTTTAGTATTTTAATAACAACAATATCTACCAAATTTTTTAAAAATCAATAAACTTATTCTTATGTATAGTATATTTTGGTATTGTTAAAATAAGAATACCTTTATTTTTACCATAAGGAGAAATATTCTAGATAGAAAAATACTTTCTTTTCAGTGTATATATGTACATGAAAAAAAATGGAATTGAACTAATTTCGTTTCGTTCAACAAATTTGTGCTTTGAAATAGTTTAAACAAACATTTATTGAATACAAATTTTAACTTGCAAACTTCTTTATCCGAATAGTGTCATCGCGTCACAAAAAAACTCGACTTCCGTGATAGAGGAATAAGAAAAGGAAGGAGAGGAGGGGAGGAAAATGGAGGAATCCAAATCGACACGAGCGGCTTCCCGTGCCCGCGATTGATCCCGTCGCGTGGATCGTAATTTTTCGGTTCGAGTACTCTGACGTTCCGAGGTTCGGTCTAGCGCGTTAATGTTCGCGCCGCTCGACGAAAGGAGCCACGGAGAGAAATGGTATAGCTCCGGTAGAAAATCGCTCGGTCTCGCCCCGGGGCGAATCGCGCCGGTAGCTTGGGCGCGACTCGATTGCCTTCGTGGAAATAGAGCGTCCGAAAGAGAGGCGGAGGAAGAGAGGGAGACAGCGAGAGAGAGAGAAAGGAGAAACAAATCCGGGGCGGTAATGCATTCGCGATAGGGAACCGGTCCGTAAATTTAAATTTAATCTTTCATTTTGAAATTTCGCGCACGCATCTCGTACGTGCCGAACGAAACGGGCCCGACGTGCGCCGCGCGCGGACGATTTCGGCGTCAGCGAAAAGGAGAGAGATAAAAAGAGGGTAAGAAGGGAAAAGTCGAAATTTATGGTTCGCAATATGCGCTCGCGTCTCGCGTGCGTATACAAACACGGGCGCGATGAGCCCGGGGACCGGAGTTAGCGGGTTAAGGTCACCGGTCCACATCCGCGTAGGCGCCGCCGCCGCTCGCTACCTCGACGATTCCCATAAATATTTATGGAATATCGTAACGTCCGTCTTGTGCTACCGTGAAAAACCGATACTCTCCGCGGGGATAAAAATCCATACGACGACCCACGCGAGATTTCGGGACTCTTGAATAATTTCTCTGTCTACCAAGACCGAGAAAAACTGGAAGAAACGGGACTGATGTAAAAAGATGCGGGTTTTGATAAAGAAACGATCTGATTTTTATTGCGAACGTGCGGAGAGGCACAAATATCTTCGTTGTGTGAAGGATTTGTAGAATCTTATACTATATTTATCATCCAAAATGAGTTGCTTTTTTTTGCGAACCGACAAACACAGACTTAACTCGGCTTGGAAGAGAGAACGCATCGATGGGACTCGCGAATCGCGAAGATTGGCTTAATTGTTTCGTCTCGGCGACTTCCTCCCTCGCGGCAATTATAACGACCGAGGGAGCGAGGTCACGGGGACGAATTTCTGCATTCACCGAAACAATGCGGTAGGCGCGATTCGCGCTATGCTTACGGTACCGACGTCATAGACGCTCGTACGAGCCTCCTCGATTCGTGCCCGAGATCGTCCGAGTTACTCGTATACGTGAGAACGGGAGAAATTTGGCGTATAATGGAGATTTCTACACTCGGTCATTTTTTCCCGACGACACAGGAAAAACCCGCACGCCCGATCGAGACGAGAAGAGGGATCCTGGAAATCGGAACGCGAGTTTGTTTCCTCTCTCTCATTGTCAGCCGTGCATTTCTCGGTGCACCGGCTGTGTAAATGCATCCGACGTGTATTAAAAGTCGTATCCCGAGTCGAAATTTAAGTACAGTTTTAAACCTAAATAACATAAATTTCTTTGTTCTTTTCCGCCACTGGTCATATATAGGCCTGGTTTCAACGTTTTAGTTGTACCACTTCGATATGTACAAGTTAAACGGAAGTAATAAATGCCGGTTTGAACTTACATGACTTTAAAATCTCGAACACTCTCAGATATGATTTGTAAGTTCAAAACAACATTTAAACTTAGAAAGAATATGACAGTAATTTCTATATATGTAATTGTACATATTAATTTTAATTATTTATCGTCACATCCTTTTTAATTTCTTTACATTTATGTAAATCCATAGGTTTGAAGTTTTCAGCTCAAAGTTAAAATGTGAATGTTAAAACTGGTACTTGCTAATATTTTAACATATATTCTCAATAATTCATCATTTTCATTTATAGAAAGAAATTAATCTCATTTAATTTCTCTTTATAAATGAAAATGATGAGTTAATGAGAATATATATTAAAATATTAGCAAGTACCGGTTTGAACGTTCATATTTTAAGTTCAAGTTAAGAACGTCTAAATTGAGGCTTATGGTAAGAACGTTTTCAACGGACCATAGGTTTCGGACGTTCAAACCAGTACTTGTAAAAACTGTTTTGAACCTATTTTGAGTAATTCGGGACGTAACTCCTCAATGTAGGTTGAGAACGGACTCAAATCACGTTATAGCTTCGCAATCGCGACCCTATTCTTAACTTTCTTGTCGTTGATAGGTTAATAACGTTAAGGAAAGTATTTAAATTTCGACTCGGGAAAACATCCGTCCGCGGAAGCTGCTGTTTCCAACTATTTTTTATTAAAACTTTCACGGTCGACTCGGATTCGTAGACTCGGTAATATTTCACCGCTAATTAATAATTCCATTAACTTGGATACTCGCTCAAGTTTTCGCATTGCGTTATGAGCACGCGTCGCGCACTACCAATTTCCATGCATGAACATCACCGACAGGGTATTTTTAATTCCGGTTTGCTTATCGAGAATTCGATCTTTACCGACGAGAATCGATTGATTCACACAGAAACACAGAGAAACCATTTCTTGCGAAAGATGCAGCAAAATGATAACAATCCCAATGGGAACACAACGTTAGATAACGTTAGAACAACGTATGTTTGGTTGAAAATTGGTTGGTTGCGGCATTTTGGCTATAAATCAACGATCATTTAAACGTTTTTTTTTTTTTTTAAATTTTGCTAATGTAACGTTAATTTAACAATGCGACCCATCGAAACGGCTGCAGAGCTTCTAATGCGTCAGAAATTATTTTTATTGTTGGGACGAAGCAGAGAGATGTTGTATCGCTCACTCCTCTAGAGTAATTCGTCTTCCAGTTTGGAGTGGCCGGCCGAACGACAGCGCGCTTACCATAATTACCCGCTGATAATGCCGAGTGGGAGCTAGATGGTTGATAAAAAGAAGCGCGAAAGGGCACCGTTTATTTCCCATTAACGCTTCCCGACTGGACGACTTGGTGAGTCGACTTTACGGTCGTCGTTAAATTACACCGGGGAATGAAAATTGGAGGGGGAAAATGCTCTCGGTCGACAATCTTGTCGGAAAATTCACGGCTGATCGTTCTCTGTAAGTCGTGTCAAAGCCGCAAGAATTTTTTTCTATAAAACTCAAATTATTGCAACAGAAATCTCAAAAGTCTCTTTCATTCGCTATTGTTACGTTTCTGGCGCAATCGGTTTGCCTATTTTTGCGCAAGCTATAATCGAGCGATTCCACGAGAACCAAAAACTCCAACCGGCGATTAGCGTTACGTTCGTTTCATCCAGCCGCGATGAACGGTAAATATCGACCCGATAATTAAAGGCTGGTCGGGACGAAGAAAAAATTGAATTATCCGCGAATTGCTTTTATGTCGACGATAAAGTATATTAGCGTCGATAAAATATTCAAAAAAGGTGCGAGCGAGAGATAGAGAGAGAGAAGAGTCGCTCGATCACAAGGAACTCGCAGCGGTCGCGCGTGCGCGCGAATGAAACGAGGATCGACGTCGTAAAATTGATGTGTGCTTTCCAGCGTGCGCTTAAAGTGCCTTGTAAATTTACTGGTAATTCCTTGGTGACTCGCTCCGATGGGTTTATATTGAATACCGGCTCCTACTCTTCTAAGCGTTGTTTGATCGCTCACTCGGAGTCGCTAATTCGAATCGGTCTTACCTCTTTTTCGAAACCCGCCTCTTAATTTCTCTCGCTATACTCGCTCGTTTCGTAGAAAATCTTAGTATTTTTTTTAGTATGGTCCAGCAAGACGCGCAGCGTGAGCTCATTTGTCTATTGGTATTCTCAGCTCTCGCCGTTTTTTTCGATTGAAAATTTTTATCGCGATAGAACCGCGTGGGCAATAAACACGAACTTTCTGCTCTTTATATATTAACGATCGTGTGGATGTAAATCCCGCAAGAATCCCTTTGCGATTTTAGCTTCTCACGAGAGCCCGATTTACGTCTCGGAGTGCACCCGAGCGACCCTCAACGTCGGACAGTTGCGAGCGCAAGATATGGAGAGGGACAAGAAACCCGGAATTATCGACGCTATTATACTCGAAATGTGCGAGAATAATTCGTGACAAACATCGGATCGTAAATCGAGTGGCGACAAAACTCGCAAAGAATTAAATTAAAGCCATTTTAAACCAAAACTAATAGTTTTGTAAATTATATCCATTACATCTGAAAAACATGGAGTATGTCTTAAACTTTTAAAAAAAAGTCCAGAAGAGCTGTGGTCGATAACTAGGCACTTTAGTTTATCAAGCAGATCGATATTCATTTAAATTTATAGTAACATTTATAAATTATTCTCTTTGTATGGATAAGACGATCCACAGTGAATTTGAATGGGCGAGCAAGGTAGAAATGAAAAGGAAAATCCTGAGAAAGTCGGAGATAACACTCTAGGGAGGAACACGCGACAGCGTAGTGTAGCCCTTCCTAGTTAGATAGAGATTCTAGCGAGTTCGGCCATAAGGACCTTTACCGTGTTGCCGAGTGACGGGAAGGTACTATCGTATCTTCCTCGCCGAGGGAGTCGTCTGGTAAACACAAAAAATAAATACACTTCTCAAAATAATAATGGAATGTACAAATAGAGGGAAAATAGGCAGAAAAATGAATAGACGAGTCGGGGAATCGTAGGTGTATAGAGATCGGTCAGAGCAGTTGTCGCTTTAACGATCGCAGCCGCGATAATGAATGATACATACGGTCTGGTTCGTGGGGCTGTTAATCGCGATCGCTCGCGTGACCTCGACCGAACCGCGAGTGAAAGAGATAGAGAGAGGGAAGGAGAAAAAGAGAGAAAGAGAAGACCGTAACGGGCCGTAACACCTCGCTCGTATAGTTAACGCGATCGCGCTAACGAGATGTGTGCCGTTCGTCTTACGACGTTGGTTACATTTGTCCCCTACGCCTCTCTATTTTAATGTCTCACGTTCTACGAGAGCAGACTTCTCTGTGTACGTGTACAAGCGGGATATCGGAACGGACGACCAAAGTTCCAGGAAGTTGGAGCCGCGTTACGACTTTTCGCCGGATGAGCAATTTAGATAATCCCTTCGTATATTCATGGACGATAGGAAGCAAACTATGTCCCGAGCTCACTGGCCTTTATCGGAAATACCTTTGAAAATTCTAATATGCTTCGAGCTTGCATATTAATCCATTGTTATTGGTTCTCGTCACAAGGAATTTGCGATATCGTTCGGTCCGAACGACGCTGGCTTATCGATGGAGATACCTGCGAACGGTTCTAATTGAAAAATTGAAAATTTCTTCACTAAAAATTCTGTAAATCTTGTATACATATGTATTACTCCTCTTATATTTACGGTGTGCGAGATTGGCCACCAATCCGAGCTCGCGTGTATCGCGAACGGTTTCTCACGCTCGCGTCTATACGCGGCGTGATTTTTGGTCGCGAGTCGGCCGGTGGCCAAGTGCGCGCGGATCGCGTGCGCTCGTCGAGAGGCACGAAACTTCATTCACCCGGCGGGGGAGGAACGAGAGAATCACGACGGTGGCGTTAAATCGTTTAACGCGAAACGCGTCTTCCTATTCCGCAGAACCGCGTTTTTCTCACGACTCGGCCACTCTTATCGTTTAATTAACGCGTTTTTAGTCGCGTCAATTTCTCTTCTCTTTAAAACATAAATTACCGTCCGAGTTAACTATTGCAGCGAGCTCGTGTTTGACTCATTAATAATCGAGGTCGCGCGAGTAATTAATTCAAAGATTTTCCTTACAAGCGTTTATTACAAGAGTTATCGATCATGGATCGTTTTTCGAATCTAACGATCGAATCGCTGAAATAAAAAATTGCCGAGCACGATTTATTATTTTATCCTTTGACTTTTAATAATCTGGAAATTTAACTGCAAAGTTCGTAGCACCTATATGAGCCATATTTTCATTGGAATTGGTAATTAACCAAGTTGATGATTTTCGAGAATATACCGGATCGAATAATCATATAAATTTATACCTCCAGCGCTCACAGGGAAAATATCCGTTCGATGACATGAAAATACAATTTGTGGTACATCCGTTCCTACTCGTGGATTAAAATGCCAAATTCGGTCGGCGAGTTTCGCCCCCGCCGTCTCTAGCGGGGTCGCGTTCGTCTCACGACGTCTCTCTTTTTCTTTCTCTCTCTTTGTCTCTCTTCCTCTTTCTCTCGTGCGTGCGAGAGAGGCGTGTGGGCGACTCTCGCCTTCTGTGGCGCGGGGGCGTAATTGGCCAAGCAAAGATCTCCAAGTGTCACGAAAAACAGTATCTATTGTGGTACGAATTCGCGTTTGAGAGTTAATCTGGAACCCGAGAAATACACTCTTAGGATGAACTATTCGACTTACTATTTTTTATATTCGATGTAACAGGACCGAGCTGTCAAATTCCTCTCGGCTAACTACACAGACGGGCATCTTTTCCTACTTTCGCGTGGGTGCTCGTTAGAGTCGAGTGCTCGTGATTTTCGAATTTTCACCAAGCCTCGGGTACTCGATCGTTGCGAAGGAGGTTCTCGAATTACGCGAATATTCATCGAGAGATTTTGGCCGAGTGGATATCGTTTTCGGTACTCACGACCTTCCCCATCCGAATCAATCGAGAGCATTTTGCGCGCCGAGAGTGCCATTTCGAGGCCCCGGACTCGTTTCTGGATCTCGACCAAAAACGAGAACGCCGGAGTGACGGATGAAGTCGCGTGCGCGCTCTGTACGCTCGGCTCTCCTTCACCGTTACGAACCGCTGCGGAAAGTTCGCCGGCGGGGGAGGGATATATATACACGCTCGTCTCGGTTAGAGAGTCGTCCTCATTCGAATTTTCCGTCCAATTTTCTTTTGTCCGCACGGCTCGAAGAATTTTCCGGCTGGCGCGAATTAACGAGCGTATCGCTTTTAATTAATGACTCCGCGGGCTGCATCGCGGGTGATTAATGAACGGTGGCCTGTCGCGAGATCGGAGAGGGGAGAAAAAAGTTTCTCTCGAGAGCGCTCGCGGTGCGAAGCCGCTGCGGATGCTGAAGGGAGGGAAGGAGGGGGGGGGGGGGGTGGAAAAAGCAACAAGCCGAAGTTCGATAGCCGCGAAGTAGAGAAAATTGCGCGGAACGCGTGCATTCTCGTCAATTATGTTGCGCGTATGTTTAATTCCGCGACCGTTACGCACGCGAGTCCAGGGAGCCAACGGTAAATACCAGCGCGAAATCGAACGGTTCCGTCTCTCCGTTGGGGGTTCTACATATTGTATTTATTAATTCACTCCGATACGCTCTCGTTAGCTGGCCCAAAGGGGGTGCGCAATTATCGTTAGCACGGTCGCGCGCGTGCTCCATCTCCTCGTCGACCAGTTGAATATTTCGATGCAAATGAATTTCTTCGTTAAAATTTCTCGGTCATCGACGATCAATTAGACTCATTTCATTTACCAACTCCCGACGATCGATTGCATCTGGTTTAGCGACAGTATTTTAAATTGGGGAAATAAGTTACCGAGTCGTCCGAATACCGATAATTTGATGAAACGATAAATACTCGGGAAAGAAATGTATCTGAAGTTTCCATCGTTGGAGTCCAACGATATTTTGAACAAATTTTTTTTCGTAAAACAAGTTTACATATCTTCTTAAAATACTCTTAAACAACGGAAAAACACATTTATGAATTAATTTTTGACCATTTTTTTACTATTTGGTCATTTTTGACCAGGTTGGACATTTTTGACCAAGTTTGACACGGATAGCCGTGTTAACAATTTTGTTCAAAAATTATTTCGTAAATGTAATTTTTGACCATTTTCTTACTATTTGGTCATTTTTAACCAAGTTGGTCATTTTTGACCAAGTTGGACATTTTTGACCAAGTTTGACACGGATAGCCGTGTTAACAATTTTGTTCAAAAATTATTACATAAATGTGTTTTTCCGTTGTTTAAGAGTATTTTAAGAAGATATGTGAACTTGTTTTGCGAAAAAAAATTTTTTCGAAATATGGTTGGACTCCAACGATGGAAACTTCAGATACATGGAAAGAATTTGGTTGAATGGACCAAATGTGCATTCCTTATACTGCCGCAACGATATGTATTTCGACAGTTCAATAAAATGATTAGTCCAACGAGACGAACGAAACAATTCGAACGATTTGTTTCGTTTATCGAAACGAATTTCATTTTCATCTCTCAAAATACCGTTTTGCTTTTACAACTCAGTAAATGTACCAACTTGAAAAATTTCTCTCGCTAGTAGATTCGGCAAATATTTTTTTCATTCGAACTCTAATTGCGCAATTGATTTTTCCATCGGTGGGTATCCGCGCGTTTCGCACGGGAGAAAAGAGAATTTATTCACAATAGTTCGATCGCGTAACGGGTTCTCTCTCGCTCGTTTTCGATGTCGTAAGAGGTTTGCGCGCGCTCACGTCAGTCGGTATTGTAAGTGTAACGGCCGCCCGTAAGAAGGTAATACGCGAGAGCGCGTATATGTTTGTCAAGCGTCTCGGGAGCCTGTATTTGTGCGACGGAGAGAGAGAGAGAGAGAGAGAAAGAAAGAGCGCGCGTGCCCGTGTAGGAGTAGAAAGTTGCTATTGTGCTCGGGATCAGGTTTTATATAAATAGCCGAGTGCGCGCGAGCGCACGCGCAACTTTACGATTTCGCGCTCGCCTTACCGTCGAATTACCGACGTCGCAAGCTGAATTTTGAGAATCCTCCATCCTACCACCCGGACGTCGAAGGAGAGCGTACACTCCGTTCGACGGCCGATCCAACTGTACATAAGAACGAGAAAATTTTAGATCTCGAATCGCGGTCGCGTTTCGGGCGCACGCTCAACAGGAGTAATTGAATTTTTATGCGAGCTCGAGTGTACGCAATCCGATTGTTATTCCCGTCTGGATTCAATTATAACAAGTCGGTTATATTCGAACACGGTACTGTTCGACTCGCGGAGAGCCGAAATAAACGGTTATGAATACTATTAATGTTCCATTGATCGATAAATGCGTGGATGCGCTTCAACTGAGATAATAAACCAAATTTACCGAGCCATCGATTGAAAATTCATTTTTACGCGAAACCTGATTAGGAAGCAGGAAATTAGAAAATCTTCGATTATCGATGGATCGATTTATCGCTTTCGTACCGTACGAGATTTTAATTTCGACTACTTTAGCGCGTTATGATCTTTTTTGTTCGACGAATACAGCTTTGGGATTACTTTGTTCTTTATCGCGTATGTATTATACATTTTTTTCCCCTCGCGTAAAGGAAGTTTACAGTTGAACGATACCCGCAAGACTCGGCATTATTTGTGGATGCGTAAGGAGCGAGCGCGATCGATAATCGAAAGTGCGTAAGAAGGACGCGGGAGACACGCATCGAGCGCACAGGAGACAGCGTTCAGTGGCGTATCAACCGCAGAATTCATCGAGCGAATCTCCGCGGGAATTTTCGATATCGGCTTCCTGCTTGCAAAAAGTCTCGATCCCGCGAAATGGAATTCCAGCATTTAGCCGTGCAAAAAATTCTTATTCTCGATTCGTTCGCACATGTATAACTAATTTCCTACCTTGAATAACTCGTATAAACTTTTTGTTTCCTACTGTCGTTCATCATCACGTCGTATTTGTAAAAATTTAGCAACGAAACGATACAAAAAGAAAAAATTGACTTTTCGAAAATCGTGCAAATACGAAGACTCGAGAGGCCTCTTCAACGTCCGCTCCTGAGACTAACTCTCACGGGAATACGAGGTTTTGCTCGTGTTACTGCAAATTGCTTTTGGGGCTTTAAAGCAGGCGGGTAGGAGCGCGTAGGGAGAATTCGAGACGTTTCTCTTGCCGACCTCGCACGAGTCGTCGATAAAAAACCATCGACTCGCGGAGGTACACATACGCGCGGGCAAACGTAACCAACGCGGACGGTCGGGATGCGAGGGCGCGAGAAAGATTGACGTCGGCTAGCCGCGAAATCGAATACGTGGCGGATATGTGAGAGCGAACAAAGACGGAGGAGGAGCGAGCGAGACGGCCGCACGCGCTACGAGAATTTCTTATCCGCGACGACTACATACGTAACACTTCGAATCTCCGCTGACAGCAGTCATGAACCCAGCAGGGCTGTCTTCTTTCGCTTCTTCGCCCCTCGCTCGGTCTTACATGTCGCAATCGTTGTTATCTTTGATCGTCTTGAAATAGACGATTCGAAAATAGAAACTAACTCTTAGTGTCAAAAGTATGCGTATATGTAAATTTTCCATATCGCCAAACTACAGAGTTCTATCGGTTAACATTCATAAACAAAGCAGGTAAAAAAATAACGTACGTACGTATCTCACTCGCGAAACTCTCGACACTTTCGATCGAGCTGCACGTGCGCGGGAGGGAAATTCGTTGGAGAAATTTTCGCTAAAAATGGCGATGGCTGCTTATAATTTCTCTCGGAGGTGTCGACTATTCAGCCGCTCGAATGTATCGCTTTCCCGCGTCGATTCAGTCGATAGCCTCTGATAGCCGTGCTCGCAAGACGAGAATGGAAAAAAAAAGTCGGCGTACGCGAGTGCAAAGCCACGATTTCCCGTTTCGGGGGCTCGCAAATACGAAAACTTTTGATCCGAGGATTCCCCGAGGCGCGCCGCAACCGCGAGTCCGTACTTCGGTCTCGCGAGACGCGCAAAGTCCTTAACGAAGATGGCATTACCGCGTCGAGGGGGGACCGCAAAGGGCTTCCGATATTTGGCGACGAAATTTTCGGTATTTACACCGGAGGGCTTTCAGACTCGATCGTCGAAATTCAAAACTACGGGAGCGCGAAGCGAAACGACGTAACTATTCATCGATGGGCAATTCGAGCGTCCAGTGGATGCGCCCGCGCGTTAACCCTTAGGGGGCCGGCATTTTTTTCTGAAGGTACATATTCACATACTGAAAAACCACAAATACATGATAAATGGATTCTATATACAGCCTATATCATTTCAAAGCCACTTTAGTGGCTATGCCGGCCCGGTACGGAACGTTCAACAAGAAAAATTTTTTTTTGTATTTTCTCATATGTTTTATGTTTTTTTGGGCTCAAATCCCTATTTATTTCATGATATGATTTCCTTCGTATGGTAAATTTCAAAACACGGAATAATACACAATGCTAATTCACATACCGAACAAATGTACCTAACGAGTTCGTCGTCTTTTTCGATGTGATGAAAAAGGGTCCTATTAGGGTTCTATTGGCCATAATTATATGGGTAATACCATCGATATGAAAAACAGAACGAATTTTAAAAGTGCATTTATTCACGAATGCATACACATTATTACGAGCCACTACAGTGGCGATGCCGGCCCTTTAAGGGTTAATTGCGCGCCGGTGCGCGTGTCTGTCCATTTCGAAGAACCGATCGAGCGAGCCGCGAATTGAACTCGAGCGACTGTATCGATCACTCGACTTCTCCCGACGAGCGGTCGGGGTTGTTTGCCTTTTACCGCCAATTTCAATTTAATCCACGATTCTTGTCATTTCGCTCGACGAGCTCGCAGATTTACGAGCGAAGTGGTACGCGGCATAGCAGATTTCGTTAATCGAGCTGTCTCCTCGCTGATGTGTTTGCTCAAGAGCGAGCTAATAGACAACTCGCGTCGACGGGGAGGAGCCCGGCCACGGAACAATGAGCTAACGAGATGCCTCGCAGTTGATATTAATATACACTCGCCTCTTCCGAGTGCCACAATCGAATTATCGCCCGCGTCTGGAATACGACTGTAGAATTTCTACCCCAACGCGAAAAATGCAAATTTCTATATGTCTCGATTCAGCACTAAACATAAAAATGTATTGAGGCTTCTCTCGATACTTATTTCTTTCTATGTATAAAATGAACATTTAGTTCGATAAAAGAAATTATAATCAACAATACGCGAAGTTATAATTACGACAACACGAGTTTTCGCAAACACTGGAACACACTATGGGTAGCAGAGAACGGATTTTAACCACTCCCGAAACATAAACTGACTTGTTTATGGTCGTCGAACGCGAATGACGTTTTTGTATACTATACATATTATTTTTAATACTATTTCTGGGGTTTAGGCCTTATTACCCGCTAAGTCCTATTACCCATTGCTACTATATTTAGAATTTCTTGGATACTCGAATGAATATTCAGTCGATTCGATAATGTCTGTCTCTTGGTATGAATTCGAAATGACTTCGAAGAGCGAATTCAGCGGAAGCCAGACCGCGAGCTCGACGTTGCCGGGTCTCGAGCAAGTTCATCCCCCGTAAGCCGGTATTCGCGATATTCAATCAGATATCGAGTTTTCGTAGCCATATATGCGAATTATCCGTACGGAATCCCGGGCGAGCCAGCAACGTAGCCGATAGCCAATGCGGGCCGAGGAAGACGGGCAGCAAAATTGATTTTCCCCTTTTCATTTCAAGAATCGAGTCGCTTGACTTTTCGCTTTTTGAGAGTTCCCATCCGAAACTATGTAACGGGCTTAAGCACGCAATTCCACATAGCGGGCATAACGCGCGTGACGAATTCTCCTGTTCGGTTGTCAGAGAAACGCCAGAGCGCTTTCCAAGCGTACTAATTGCAAGCGAGGCACGTTACGCACTGCGTGTGACATACGCCGATCGTAATTAGCGCTAATTGGCTCATTGCGTCAGAATCGCGGTGATATTCATCGTCAAGGTCGAATCGCGATCCGTCAAACACGAACCATCAATATCCTATCCTTCTTTACACACCGAGGATCTTGAGTGGAAAAGAGGTTTGATGTCCGATAAATGAATACATATTCCGGCTATAACAAACTGCTCCTCCGTCGAGGAACGCACTTTTAGTTGGTTCGACAAAATCGATCTGCAGTGTAGGAATTAAAAATACCTCGATCGATGGAAAATGTATTCGACATCCCATTTGCGTTCACCCCTCGTTCTATCGTACAGATGGGCGCGCGAGGGCGCTTAAACGCTCGCGAGTTCTCTTTACAATAGGCATCACGCGATACCCACTTCCCCGGTAACTGCACCGAGCGGCACCAAGCGAGGGAGGCCGGATATTAGTACTTTCCTTATATATACAGTCGCGCATAAATATGTATTATCGCGGCAGGTATATATTCCGCACTGCCAATCGAATCAACATCCCGCACGAGACGCCTCGAGAACGTCTGTGTAACGAGTCGAATGCAAACACATTCCCCGCTGGACGGTCAACGTTATTGAAACGCCGCATTCTGATTACATTATTTTCGAAAAAAAAAAAAAAAAGATAGGTGGACGGGGGAATCTTCATCGAGGGAAAAACGTTACTTTTTATTCTCGCTGGTGCTTTTTCAAGTGCGCCGCTATATGGAGCTCGAATCGTCGATATTAAAGCGGATCGAGTGGACTCCGCTCGGACTGCATGTCGACCGAAGTGCATCGTTGAAAATGTAACGAGGCAGGGAGAGAGAGAGAACGAATAGAACCTCGAAGCGTGTCAGGGTCGTGCTCGACCTTCTCGCATCCAGCCTCGCGGTTCTCTCGAAACGCAGTCGCTTGAGTTTCCATTTTAGCCCATATTCTGGTAAATAGGACGCGATGATACCGAAAACTCGTGACATCTTTCTTGCAAGTTTTTTTTTTTAAATTAATAGCTATACAGATTAAATTCAATGGAATATCGCTCGAAAGTTACGATGTTTCCCGAACTATCATCCCTTTTCGTTAGAACGGATCGTGATAGAGTGACCTCACGGGATTAAAATCAGCTCCCGAACAAACAATTTCAGCTCCTCTCATTGAACGAGATGCATTAAATCAGTTTTTAACCAACTACGCTTATTATTCGATGTTCGAATTCCGTTTTCATCTTTCATCGTTTAGCTTCTGCAATCGTGTTACTGGTGGCGTTCCACATATTCGATGGACAAACAGAAAACTGTTCGATTCGAATTTGCTCGACGAATTTCATCGTTGGGGAGCGAATAATTCTTTCTCAACAGCGTTAGTAGAGAAAAAGGGAGGATGCAATTTATTTTGTGCTCTACGACGTCAATAGGGCGATAGCGCGGGCGCGAGTAACGGAAGTAGACGGCGTTTGTCTGCACGCCCGGAAACATCGTGACGCGCTCAATGCGCCGCTTCCGTAGCACCGGTGTCGTGGTGTCGTCGAACGCGAACGGTCTACCTTCGCTGCACGCGCGAGCCGTCACGTTTTGCTCCGGAGGGCTAGACGTGACCTTGTCTCTTTTTTAAAAAGTCATTATACTTCTTATTCTAACATTCTAGAGTGAACTACCAAATAACCAAATAAACAAATTTTAATTAGGTTTGGTTCAGATTGTAAGGTTTGTGTCAGATTCGTAATTCAAAATTTGTTCATCTTCTGATGGTGATCAATTACTAATACAGCAGCTTACGTGACTGAATTTTTTTTTTTTAGATTCTACGTAAATGAAATTCAGTCTAACACAGAATTTTTGTTTCAAAGTAAACCCTCCGTCGAATGAATGAAATTTGCATAACCGAATTCACAGCCGGAAATTCAGATAAGCTAGAATTAGCGTCGATAAGGTATTAGCGGATTAAGGTATATAGCGGTATTCATGGTTATCCGCCTCCGATCGTCGCACTGCCATTACCATAAGGGTCGAGGAAATTTTTGGAGCATCGACGTAACGCGAAGCCCCGTCGACTACTTCCAGCCGGCGCTCGCCAGGTGGCGACAAACGTCGGTAAGCGCAAGCTCATCGACGGAACGAGAACCGACCTTTGCCCGTAAGCGTAGAAATTTACCTTTGCGACATACGACGAAATCAACTCTCGAGGCAAAATAAAATATTTCATAATTAACAAGAAATTTTCTTTCCGATAGAAGACTAAAATTTCAAAGTCCGCTGAGTGCAAAGTGCATAAAATCGCGCAAAGCACTCGTCTTGCTTCGCGCTGATGCAACGTCGCATTGGTTCAATCAGGGGAGGGTAAAATCCAATACTCCCAAAGAGTCGCGGCAGAGAACGAAATTCGCGATCACATGAAAGTAAACGTTAATGGACCGTTCATTAGCGGGCATTAAGTTTGCTTAAATAACGGCGAGCTCGCCGAGACGCGCACGCGCGCCAGCTCAAATAGAATCTCAACGAATCGGGCTTTATATTTTTTTTCCTCCTCTCCCTTTTTTTTTCATTCTCCACGATACGGGCTCTCGGGAATACTTTTTCACTCCTCGCGCACTCTCCTCTTTTCACTCTGGCTTATACGCTTCTTATTAAATTTTTACCGAGCCTTTGCCATTCGATCGCATCGATACCTTATAAGCGAGGTGCCATTTCCGATATAACGGTCTACGCGCGTAGACCTAAGAAGGGTTCGGCTAAATTTTTTACTCATTTCGCGAACGCGATAGCGCCCCTTCCTCCCACTTGGCCCGATCGAGCCACGAGCTCGGAGATATCCCGTCGAATCGCGAGATCACCGTAATTCTATGCAAACTGTTTTAAATTCCAGTTTACTGTTACGCGATACGGTAAAAAAAAAATATATATATATATATATAAAGCGCGAATTCCGCGTGTTCACGTTACCGTGAAGCAAAACGCAACGTGGCACGCGCTCATTAAAAAATGTGTGCGTTTTGTTAAATCGACAAAAACTTCTCGCCTTTTCGACTTTTCTTGGAGCTATAAAACCATCCCGACGAACCGAGAAACGGAACCATCCGATACTCGAATTAATCTCATTTTATATCGCAAAGTTTTCCAACTTCCCGATCGAATTATTCCGTATTAAATTGTCAAACCTGGCGGAGTTTTATTTTTTAATTATTGGTATTGGCGAATTTTAGGTGTACTCAAGAATATAGTCGAACGTGCCCAGTATAGATTCAAAAAGTCGTCTCGTACGCGATAAATTACCCCCTCCCTCTCTAAGCTCTAATTTAGAATAAAAATCGCCCCCAGCCACCGGTACGGCAATTACATTCAAACTCGCTCGTCAAGGACGTGTTAATTGCGCTATCGAGTTTCGGATCGCAATTACCCGTACGGTCCATCGAAATACCGTATAGAGAGACGCTTGTACTATATCGAAGAGTTTCCTGTTTTTTCAACTTGTTTCTCTCGCGCTATTGCAGATTCACGTGTATTGCTTATAAATTATTCGACGGCGCGTAACAGCCCCGCACTGTTCTCCGTTTATTATTATTTATCGACGCGGTCGTTGTTAATTATTAATTTATGTGCGCGCGTATTCCGTTGATTTCGTGCGAGAAAAATACACTATAATATATTTATTTTTCATCTCGCTAAAATTTAACAACTGACCGTGCAACGCGCAATGCGCAACGCTCCCCGCATACATATTTCGGAACGTACGCTCCTCGTCTCGGCTTTTTCTCTTCTTTTTGTTTCCCCGCGCTCGACAAAACGCTTGCGTTCGCACCCCCGCGGCATTGTAAAAATATCCAAAAAACGAATGCGCGTTTCACGGTAAAGTCCCTCGAAAAGCCGAACCGGAGCCAAGAGGATTATTTCCAGTCGCGGGACGCGCGATCGCGGAATTTCGACGATGTCCCGCTCGTTTTCGCGATCACGTTCCCCGGTACGCTCCAATTTCTCCTTTTTCCTTTCCCAATCTCGCCAGATTTTCTCGCGAGGAGGATCATCGTCGTCCAGTCACGTGACAAATGTTTATAGCCGACCTCTATCGCTGCGAGTTTTCATTTCACTTTTCATTCTTTCTCGCGATTTTTCCTAAGAAAGAGAGATAGAGACAAAATCGAAAAGTTGGGTGGCCGACGTTCTCGTAAAATAATGATCCTCTATACACGATTCCGGCTACCGGAACGACGCGTCTATCTGGGCGTAGAAATCACGAGTCGACTGTTCGACGTCGTTCCATTTGTCATGCGACAACGTTTCGCTCGATCGGGAGTGTAATTTGATTGGTAATGAGGGGGCTTTTAACGTTTCATCCATCATTCAACGCCGTCAAACGCCACATCTATTTGAAGCTTCGCGCAGCGACACGCTACTCACCTGCGTTTTCATCGAAAATAGTGCTTCTCCTATGTCGACCCCGTCTGTCCTCTAGTTCCCGCGGGACCAGATTTTCTCGAATTAAGCTATCAGTTATCGCCGAGATATAGAGTCGAAGAAAAGTTCGATAAATCAATCGTCCATCCGCCCCCGCGCTAAATTTCATTTCGAGAAATCCGTCTCTCGATTTGTTCGTTCAAATTTGACACGTTTTTTCGCGTCCTCCGACGTTTGCTTCATTCCGACCCGTTCCCGTCCTTTCCGGTTATGATTGCCGTGTGGATTTTTACACACGGCGAAACGAAAACGAATATTTTTCGTTGGAGATATATACATTGGCTCGCTCCCCGTATTGTGCGTTCTCTTTCTCTCCATTCGTATTCGAACGCGATACATTTATTTTCGTTCTAACGTCAGTTTTACCCATCGCTTCGATCCGTAATAATTTACGAGGCGCCGCCTATGTCGAACGTATTCGTCCTTTCTCTCTCTCTCTCTCTCTCTCTCTATCTCCCATAGCACACACACACACACACACACACACACACACACGCTGTACGGCCGCTAACTGCTCGCACATGTTCTAGCTCGCGACGGGTAATTTTAACGCGAGCTCACAGCCAAGATGTTGCTCGGATGTGCCACAAAGTTGTCTCTCCGTACTCCATAACGGATGATTTTCGGTACCGTTTACCGGCGCGTTTCCATTTTCACCGGACGGTCGGCGCATCGAGAATAATTCATACCCCTCTCCGCCGGCTACACGTCGGGCTTTTGTATATCGATAAACTAGAGAGGAGAGAAAAAAACGAATATGTGTACACAAGCCATCGGAGTCGAGTAAATGGACGAACGAGGCGCGCGCCCGTACACGCTGGCTCCCGGCCTGCTGGATTTATGACTGCGAAAGGCGAAATCACCCTGCGCGCTCTCGTTTCGCGATGTGTACCGTTCTTTCATTATATCAGTCACGTATGCCATCCGGCGCGTGCTCGCGCATCTAATCGTTCGACCCATTTATTCCTCGTAATTGCGCGAGGTTTTTTTTCCCACCGAAAAATCTCAATTCTCGTCCACAGTTGAAATTTGATCGATTCCTCGTACGAATTTATCTGACTTTTCGGGCATACGCGAATCACAAAATTCGTACGACTTTTTAACAACTCGGTATTTCGTAGTCTTTCGTATTTCTCTGCGAGATGAAACTAGGCTTTTTCGAATCTCGTTGGTTTTGCGGGCATCGTAGCCCGGAAATAGGAAGAAATTTCGCTCTCGGTAATGCTCGGTGAAAGGTGTATCGCGGGATCGTAATGCGGTCATCGTTCACCCGCTACCGCGACCAGACGATTAAAAACGATCGTGAAACCTGACACTGATAGAGAAAATTATACCTTGCCATCGACGACTTTCGAGAAAGATCGGGAATATCGAATCGTTGACGAATGCTGGCTAACCGATCGATTCCGATGTTTTATTCAGTCGAGAACGCGATACGAAATTAACCGAGTACCTACGAAAGGTATAAGCGTCTCGGGTTGTAAAACGGAATTGGATATTTAATGAATAACGTATCGGCGTAAAAGTCGTAGCCTATATAACACGGCTAAATTCAGCCATTGCGAAAAATATTTAACGACCGGTATGAATTATTCGACACTACCGAGCTTTGTCTCCAACTTTTCTCGACACATTCGGTTCTCAATCGTCAACGTGACACTTGTCTCTTGGAATACTTGGAGAGTTTCGACTCTCGACTTTTGCGAGAACGATTCGAAAATATTTTCGCGAAGAAATTTTCCGAATACAAGTTTCGTCCAACGCGTACTACGAATCCATTGTTCCTGGTTATACTCCGGGCTCATTCGGCAAACGAAAACAAGCGCTAAAATTGTATCAGTCGGTCCTCCCGCGAAATGAGAACGAACTAAATTGACGGAAGGGTGAGGAGGGAGGGGGGGGGGGAGGTTCTATATCCACAACGAAATGTAATTCCAGTCCGGTGTACACACCTGAGCGGTTTTCTCGACGAGGTACGTAAATCGATCCAGAGCTGTCCAAGGACTCGGAGTGTCGATCGCCCGAATCGGATATCTTTTGAGTCCTTGAAGTTAGCCCCATATTTTTTGAAAATTGTGATTATGAAATTTGTTCCGAATTGTTCTATGTGTGTTCTATATTGTTCTTAATCTTTATTACAAAATTCGTACCAACTACCGAGAAAACTCAGTAAAACCAAAATAAGGCCCAGCCCTCCCTTTTCGTTCAATATCGTTTTAATACAATTATATTATTAAGTTACACATATTTTTATATGTATAGTATGTATAATTACGATTGTAAATGAACTGCAAGATTTGAAGAACGCGTCGAACGCACAAGACGGAACCCGTCGACTCGAGAATGGTTTTCTCGCGAGTTCGCTGATTATTTATTATCCTAGCGCTGATTGTATTTTCGTACGTCGAGTGAACAAGAGAGCTGTAAGTAATGACCAGTCCGCGAGGAGGAGAAAAAACGAGAAATTAAGCGTAACATTAACGTCGTAAGAACAATGGACCATCTCTCTGAAGCGGGCTTAGTCCGTCTTCCTACGCGGTCAGTGCGAATGGTATATAAAAAAAAAAAAGAGAAAAGAAAGAGAGGCCGGAGCAACCTTCAACCTCGAGAGCTTCACGGGGCCGCTCACGCACAGTACCAACAGCGACTCGTACTCGCTCCAAGAACAATGAGTCGTGGCGTGTTATCGTCGAGTAGCATCTGGAACAAGTCGATATCTTCGAATTCTTCAAGGAACTCTTTATCAAAAGACTTCTTCAACGGGAGGAACGAAAAATGGAAAGATTTTTTACAATTCGAATTCTTATAAATGAAAAATTGAGTGGAAACATTGGACAATACGATTAAAAAATCACATATATAAATCTGTCATTTGCCAAACCATTTTCAGTTTACGGTTCGAACCAACTTTTTTCTCTATGTACGTATCTTATACATAGGTATACTAGAATGTACATGAAGTTAGCCCCCCACATTGAGAACTTAAAATTTTCAAAAGTTGTTCCAAATTGTTCTCGGTTTGTTCTTTATTGTTCCAAATTTTTATGCAAAAATTCCAAAAACTCCCAACTTGGTCAACAATGGCCAATGTGATCAAAAATGACCAATGTGGTCAAAAATGGCCACATGATAAAAAAATGGTCGAAATTTTTTTTTGTAAAACAAGTTCACATATCTTCTTAAAATACTCTTAAACAACGGAAAAACACATTTATAAAATAATTTTTGAACAAAATTTTTAACGGCTATCCGTGTCAAACTTGGTCAAAAATGTCCAATGTGGTCAAAAAAGGCCAATGTGGTCAAAAATGACCAAGTTAAGAAAAATTCAACAAAACTTTACACATATTCTGATCATAGAGATGTAGAACAACTCATGTGCGAAGTTATAGTCATAGAACAACTCTTATAGGGGGAGTTTATTCTTGGTGATGGAGCCCTCGGGCAGAGTTTTTTTTTGTAAATAATTCAATTATTCATAAGAAAAATTCAGCGAAACTTATAATTCTGATCATAGAGATGCAGAACAACTTATGTGAAAATTTACATGCACAGAACAACCCTATGATTAATGTTTCTCTTATATAATAGGGGGCTCTGGAAAATACTCATTTTTTTCATTTTCTTGGAAATTGTTTTGAGTTTCGAATCGAAATTATAGAACAATATTCGGAACAAACAGAACAATCTGGAACTGCAAAAAAAAAAGTGTGGTGCTGTAAAATTTTTTTTTTGTTTTTTCATTTTCTTGGGTAGCGTTAGAAATTTTACATTGAATTCTTGGAACAATATAAGGAACAATTAGAACAATCTGGAACTGCGAACAAAATTATGAAATTCGAAAAGTGGGGGTTTGGGTCTTTTTTTGGTTTTTTTGTATTTTTTCGGGGAGTTTTTGGAATTTTTGCATAAAAATTTGGACCAATAAAGAACAAACCGAGAACAATTTGGAACAACTTTTGAAAATTTTAAATTCTTAATGTGGGGAGCTAACTTCATGTACATTATACTAGACTCATTAGAGCTAAACGGTTATAGATCCCGATCGAACGAACGAATCAAACCAGGCAAATTTTCTAGATGTGTTCCGGAAAAAGTTTTATAAAGTTTTTCGCATCTTGAACGGTCTCCCGGAATCCAGGATGAAATGTCACCTATGGGGAGATAAGGCGGCGAAGCCGACATCTCGCGCGGTCACGCGCGTCTCTCCAGCGCGATGTAATTTGTATCGCGCGAGCCGCGTCGAGAATACGAAGTCGAATGGGATTGAGGGTGGGGGAGGGAGAAGGGATGACGCAGACAAGAGAGAGAGAGAGAGAGAGAATTTAGACGATGTTCGATTAACAACCGACCTCCGTCGACCTCCTTCTAGTCAACTATACGCGCGCACCTACGTATAGCGCCAATGAGAACTATATAAGCAAACTGGATTAGCAATTCGACACGCTCCGATAGTCCCCCGCGAATATATCGCATAGACACCGGGAAATTCGATTTTTATTATCCACCGTAACGCGAGGGAAGATAAATATCCGGATGAAAATTATTTTCCGATAATCCCCTCGGCAAACGCAATTACGAACTCGCGGGGGGTCGAGAGGTCGTGGGAGGGGATTGAGTTTTTCATCCGAGGACACGAACTTTTCCTCGAGATTTCGAGAGTCGATATTAAATTCATCGATAGGACCGGATCGGATATCCGCAAGCCACTTTTATATATTTAAAATCGCGTCGCGGGTTATATTCGCCGGGGCCTGTCGATAGAGTCGTGCTCGCCCCGCGGGCAAAAGTTCAACCTTGCATAACATGCCCCGCAGGGCTACATGGAACACAAGATCCGAGCTTCATATTCGAGCTTCAAAAAGACTAATGAATCGGGGCACTTTAATTTTGTCGAAAGTTTGGTAGTAAAGAAGAAATGGGGAAAAATACCCGAAATAATATTTAGCGGGGAATTTTCAAAAGAGTATTTTGATGGGGTGGTTGTAATTAGTCTGGCGTTACCAAAAAAGGTATTCAACTCATTCGCGAATTTTTCGCCGGCTTATAAATATCGCAGACTGAAAAGAATTACGAAAAATAATCGTTCGGAGATTAAAGTCGAATCGCTATCTTTGATAGTAAAAAATGATCTCTTCAATGTAAACTGCAGTTCTCGTAATCGAATAGACGATTTCCTGCCGAAAATGGAGGAGAGCGAATTATACCAGCAATAAGACGTCGCGGATTGTGTCGCGACTGGCAATACGCGAAACTAGGGGAAGGTTCGCGCCGAGCCCATCGATCGAACAGCCCGCTGCTGATTTTCGGCGCGATTTTACCCGCCTCGCGATTTATTAGCGCGTCGCGTACGATGGGGTTGCCGCGCTTATCGATCCCACGTTCTCGCTGATGATTCACGGCTCCCTGAAACCGTTATTTAATTAACTTCATTCCCCATCCGATCGATATCGTCAAAAGCTGTAAAAAAATCGACGATTTACGCTCCCTCGATGAACGAGTTCCGCTCGCGAATCTTGGCGTTCGAGAATGGGCGTTGAGAGAAATTTGACACCTCGGTTCAATTAAAAACACTTTCGTTCTTATAACAAGTATACACTGAAAAAAAAGTATTTTTCTACTCAGAATACAAAATA
>NCVS01001478.1:8189-28307 GCA_003055095.1 Goniozus legneri
GGGGGGGGGGAGAGAGAGAGAGAAAGAGAAAGCTCGAACGAGCCCGAAACGCTCGCCGTAATCGAATTGTCGCGGTGTATTTGCCGCATGACCTCCAAAATTGATCATTCGCATGTAACCGGGCAACCCTTTTGCACCGGTACCCAGCGGGCTACCAAAGCCAAATATTTTCACGTCGCGATCATGCGATTTCGTCATGGATAAAAGGAACGAGCCGTTTTGTTTGAACTCGCGGACGCGATTAATTGCCTTTCGTTTGTGTCCGCTCGAATCGCGGGCTAATTACTCGTGAAATTTTAGGAAAAAGCCCAATCAGATAAAAGTGCGCATCGGCAGCACGTACAGCGGCAAAGGCGGGACTCTCGTACCAGATATTTCCTCGATTATCATTCATGAATTTTACGACGAGGACAGTTACGATTACGACGTGGCTGTAATTAAAGTGAGTACACTGTAATTGTCAATTATCGTTCGGCTGTGTAAGAAATTCGCCGATCGTTAATCGACCGATTGCGTTCCCAGAATCGATTCTTTACCGATAACGAGATAACGCAAAATTTTCTTGCAGCTATCAACACCGGTGGCCCTGAATGCGAATGTCAAGACGATAAATTTGGCAACGCCGAGTACCGTGATAACGACAGGAAGCTCGTCCGTTGTTACCGGTTGGGGTAAAATATCGGTGAGACGCTATTTTCACTTTTTCTTATTTGTCAATCGACTTCGATACATTTATTTCGACATAGACCGGCGTGACGGTAGTATCGGAACGGCAATTCTTTTAATCGAATAACCGTTCGAGATATTCTTTTAATTTTCGTTATTTTTAGTATCGATTTGACTACTTTTTGGATAATTAGAGAAGTACGCGATTGCTCAACAGGAAGATTCTTGCACAATCCAGCAATTCGATAATTGGAATCGAATCAAAATATTTGATATTACGAAGTTCGATAATGAAAATTTTTTGGCGAGACCGCGGAATCGACGTATTGCGCGGGTGCGTTTGTTAATCGGTCGGTTTGCGCGTTTAATCAGCCGTGACTGGTTGCCAGCACGCAAATAGCAAGTATGTTTGCTAATCGTGCGGATACTAACTACCTGACACGGTAAACATTTGCTAATAGCCGGCATACCGTAGTGAAAAAAAAGAGTGTGAAAAATAGAAGAGCGAGAATAACCTGATGTGCGTGATCGTTGAAATTTACTCGAACGAGTTCGACTTGACAATTGCTATATCCTCGTGGTTCGTGAAAAAAAAGGAGCAGTCTGCTCCGCGAGACAATGTTTGAAAGTTTCTTTCGAGTAATTTCGCCCTTCTGTCTTTTCTTCTTTCGTGGTTTCACCTCACCTCGTTATCATGAAAATCGATTTAGCTTGCGAAAAAAAGACAGAGACGATAGGACGATATAGTTGGAATTGATTCGATTCGTGGAACATATACTATATCGATACCGAGACGAGATTTGAATGGAAAATCCAAGCCATCGGATTGAGTTAACGATCCCCGGCTCCGAGAATGGTATGCTTCGTCTGGCAATTCGTCGGCGAGACACACTCGTCTTAACAAATCTTCGTCAGATGTCGGCGGTCTGCCAGAAAGGGAGAAAGAATATCCATGAATTTTCGTGGAGCTAGAATTTATTATTCCTGCTTTCTTCTGTAAATCCATATCCTCAGTGAAATTAAATATACAGGGTATCTCAGAATTAGCGGACGTAGCATCGAAGTGTCGAATACTTCGTTGAATTTCAAAACGATCCACTAAATTTAGTCGTGACATATACCACGTTTTATCTTGGAAAACTCTTGAAAACAGTAAAATACGATTGTTTCACTTTTTAGGTGTTTTGTAGGGTAGATGTACGACTTGTGGCCTCTGTACCACTTGTGGCCCCTTTGAAATTCATATTGATATAATAAGTATTTGATTCTTACTGTAACATGATTTAGTTTATTTCTACGATTTTCAGATATGTTGACATCATTGTGAATATTTCATGATGCTTGTTAAGTACGTATACTTCCAAAAAATATTAAAAAAACAACCAGAGTCGTAGTGTGCCTGAGCTATTTCTTTTATTGTTAGTAAAAATCTTAAAGAAGACTTTATAAGTAAGTCACTAATAATTATTGAGAATCGTTTGTAACATTCATAGTATTTTTGAAATGTTCCACTAATTTATTATTTAGATCACTTGAAAATTTGTCAAAAATGATGCTATGGCCACTACTGGTACAACAGGCATTACAGTACAATTTAACTTTTCTTTTACAATAAACAGAGTTCTGGAGGTTTATACATGTAATAATTCGACTACTGAAACATCCAAGAATCGATTAATTGATTTTCCTTTATTAAATACATATTATGATTAAATTGATTTGACTTTTGATCAAAGACACGAAATTTCTTAAAGTAGCCACAAATGGTACATCTATACCCTATTTTTTATACATTATTGATGAATCCAGGCCACCAGTAGTCCGATGTCGAACGTGTTGAGAGTCCTCGCGGTACCGATTTTCGACCAGGCGAATTGCTTGAGAATCTACGTTCATCACAATACGGTCACGGATAACATGCTGTGCGCTGGTGGAAACGCCGGCAAGGACACATGTCAGGTACATTCGGCTCGAACCACCTCCCTCCAATGCGCGTTCTAACCTAATACCTCGCGTTAATTGCCGTAATTAAGCCTGTCCGTCTGCCGTTCCGGTGTCGGGAGATCTCTCTCCCTCTCTCTCTCAGACACTCTCTCACTCTCCCCTGACACGAGAGCGAGAGACAGTCGGAGAAACGATTAGATACGCATCGACAATACAAAACTCGCGAGCGTGCGTTATCTCAGCTCTCTTGATTAATGACCCCACGTCACGTGCCGTGGAATGCATGTTTTACCGTTTACGGATAGCCGTGAACGTATTTTTCTCAGTTCAGCATTCACTTTGACTAGAAGACACGCGTAGCGGTGGATACCTCCACGAATTTTAATTTTTCGGAATCTTGTCAACTACATTAGAGTCCTAATTGTATTTTTTTTTCTATTATTATGAAATATACCTTTGCCGGGGAGGTTTTTTGATTGCCCCCTGTGGGCTCGCAACGTTCCACGACAAGACTGCATATTTACTTTGATTGCGGAGTCTCGTTGAATTAAAATAAAAATGGTCACAGATAACAACGCGGTCAGCGGAGGCGCTCTTTTCCTCGAAATGAAACGTTCCGCGTACGTATACCGTACGGGCGAGCACACGAAATAACAGGGCAGAGTTTGTTTTCCGCGCAATAATTAAGCAGCCCGCGGCGTGCTGTCGCGGTTACACGTCGCCGTTTGACGACGGCAAATTAATTCCGTCTCCTCGCCTTCTTTATGACGCGAAAATGAAGGATAATAAAATTAGGTGGAATGATTTAATTCCGGCGTTACTCTCGTACGACAAAGCGCCCGTAGTTATTAGCGCTAATTTGAATTTTTCCTACCCGATTATCGTTTTCACGAAAATACGTCTCTTTTGCTCTCCTTTGTTTGAATTTGGCCGTTAAAAAAAAGTTCGACGCACCGCATTTTAGGGGGTAGAAACCGAGAGAGACAGAGAGAGTGAGTGAGAGAGAGAGAGAGAGAGAGAGAGAGAGAGAGACAGGGGATATGGAAAACAAGAGGAAAAGATAAAAACTGTTTCCATTGCAGGGGGATTCCGGTGGACCGCTCGTGTATAACGGCTCTCAAATTGGAATCGTGTCCTGGGGCGCCGGTTTGTGCGCCAAGCAAGGATTTCCCGGCGTGTACACGCGAATATCCGCCGTACGGGCCTGGATAACCAGGCGGACGGGCGTATAAAGAAAATTAAATTCCTCGTACAGATACGTCGTAACAATCGCAAGGCAAAAATTCCTCTCCGTTGGAATCACTAAGCTGTGGGAGCTAACAAAGATGTAACGAATAATCTACGACAGATACCTAATAGTATCGAATGAGTGCTAAACGCTTGAAGAGTATGAACCATGGGTGCAGTTTCGGAAAGAACGTGCGAGCTTTGAGCTCAAATTGTGCATATCGATAGTTTTGTTAAGTACATGAAGATCCTCCAGAGAGTTCCGCACAAATAGACTGCTGACCATCTAACAACCCTTTGACGTTTACCCCTTGAATTGATTTTCTGTTTCAATCTCAAAAATTATTGATGAAATGGTGGTAAAGATATAGCTAAAAGTATATTTTATCGAGGTATGTGAACAACATTTGGTGGAGTAATTCAATATAATCAATAAATATAAGTTAAATTCTATGACAATATTTTTCTGCCAAGTAAAATATTATATGCCATTTTTCTGTCTTTAATGATCGAATATAAATATTTCAAGTACTGAGACTCAGGCGAAAACTAGAGTTTGTTGTAGTGATCGATTGCTGTTCGTTGTGTTTTATAATTTTCTGAAACGATTCCCTTTCTCCAAATTCAATATAGAAAGTAAGATTCAGGTTGTGATGTGACACCCTATAAACCTAGGAAAGGGTAATAGTTGTTTTAGAATTATATTATCGCTTATTGTACTTAATAGCCAGCCCTATCTTAGAATAGGATGATAATTTCCGTTGAAAAAAGATTCGTCACGAATCTAAGAAAAAACCTTTTTTATGAATTCCATTTGCCAAGAATTGTGACGTAAAGTCATACTTCTCTATCGATAAAGAATTTCAAGATGAGATAGCAAAATAAAAAGTCTGAATAAATCAAATTACTCCAAAAATGTTGTTCATATCAAAAAATGATTCGAAAATTATATGTATTTTGTAACGCTCATCGAGACCAAAATTTTAATATCAATTTCAACTTTCGATTATCAATAATTTCTGTGATATAAGCAAAAATCACTTTTTAAGTGAACTTCAAAGAGTCGTAGATGGTGAACGGTCCATTTTCCCAGAAAATCCTATGAAAGATCTTCATATATGAACAAAAGCTATCACTATGGAAAATTTTAGCTCGGAAACTCTTTTTTATCTCAAATAAATAGTTCTAAAAACGGTCACAAAGCTTCTGTGCTGAAGTTCCTCATGCGTGATCATTTTTCAGATTTTTTATTTATCTATTCTATCTTGATATTCTCTATTAAAATAGAAAAGTGCGACTTAGCATCAGAATTTTTGGCAAATGAATTTCATAAAGAATGTTTTTTCTCAGGTTCGTGATGAATCTTTTTTCAACGGAAACTATCATCCTATTCTAAGATCGGGTTGGCTATCAAATACAATAATAGATAATATAATTCTAAAACAACTATTACCCTCTCCTAGGTTTATAGGGAGTCGCATCACAATCTGAATCTTACTTTCTATGTTGAATTTCGAAAAAGGGAGTCGTTTCTGAAAATTATAAAACACAACGAACAACAATCGATCACTACAACAAACTCCAGTTTTCGTCTGAGTCTCAGCATTTGAAATACTTATATTCGATTGTTAAAGGTAGAGAAATAGTCTATGATAATTTACTTGCTAGAAAAAATCGTTATAGAATTTAACTCATGATTATTGATAATATTGAATCATTCCACCATTTGTTGTTCATATACCTCGATCAAATATACTTTTAGCTATGTCTTTACCAACATTTCATCATTAGTTTTTGAGATATAATCAAAAGAATGGTATTAAGAGGTTGTATAGGATAAACGATACCGCTGTGCCAAAATTTCAGCTCAAGAACTTGATAGTTTTATTCGAAATTGTACCCTGATATCTCCTATTCTATTGAACTATCAAATAATTCGTTACTAAACTCAAGTGCTGGTGTAATATATTCGAATTGTTCTTAATTTGATATCGAGAAAAACATCTAAACTTTCTATCAGTTATTCCGACTTCTTTTGTACGCATGTACTCACACACATTTACACTAATAAACAATTCTAATTAATACCAGTTTTCAAGTGTTATTTTTGTTTACACTTTTTTCCAGCCATCGACAGTCGGCAATGCAAATTTTTCCAAGCGCTGCTGCTGTTGTAGCGCGAATAATAAACACGAATTTTGATTTCACGAATACCTTTTTTTCCATTTTTTTTTATCCGCCCCAGCTGCGACTTTTATTTACAGCCAACGGACGATCGTAAATAAAAATTTGTCATCGATGTTTCGAAAAAAATTTGAAATGATTTTTCCTACCCATCATATCCTTGTTTCTGGCGGCAGGGGGAAAAAAATATAGAAGCAAATTTTCGATGAAAATTCAAAACTCAATTTTGTCGATCTGTCGGATCGAGGCGCGCGAAACAAAAGAGCGAGAAGGAGAGAAGTGTTGGTCAATAATTTCCCGCAACGGCTTCGCAATTCGTTCCAAATCGTCGGGGCAGTGACGACAATGACTATTATTTTTTTTTTCTTACCGCATAATACTCGGGAGGCAAAAAAAATCCATTTCATTGGAAAGAACGCTGCGAACGCTGCTAGATCGATCTGTCGTATCCGATGCCAAAGACACGGCTCGTCGGGCCGCGAGCGGACGGTAAGAAGAGTGTCGTTCGAAGTGTCCGTGCGATTCAATTGTGCGTTCGTTGCGTCGACTCTTTCTCGAGTCGTAGGGATCGATACGAGAGCTAACGAACTACGATGCAATATTAATCTCGTCGCGTCGCGCGAATAACGACGAGCGCAACCAACACGGCTCGACGGTGCGATCGTGTTTCCGCGCGGAAAAAAATGTAAAATTGATTTTTCCATTTCGCGCCGCGGCGAGGCTGGGCTCGCGAGATTAATCCGGAACGAACGAGCGCGCGACGCGCGATATAATTGATAATCGCGGTATTAGTTGGCGCGCGCCATTAGTCATTTTCAAACGTTGGAATTTCGAGCGCGTAATTTAACGCCTGCGCTAACGGGGCCGAGCGTAAAAAAGCCCGGTGTACGCGCGCGACAACGCTTGCCGTGGGACGAGGATGTGCAAAAGTGTGGGGAAACTCGCGGAAAACGAAAAGCGGAGGAGGAATTACCGTGTCGAGGAAACCCAGCGGCGTGGTGTATTTTTTATAAAGGCGATATAGCGAGGGGCAGACACGCGCGTTCATTTACTTGCGAGAGAGCCACGCGAGCGAGTAAATTCGGCTGTTTAGTAGAGTTGAATAAGGCGAAAAAGGGGTAAATCACAGAGTGAAAAATAATGAGCTGAAAATTTCTATAAATCTTCGTTTTGACATTTTGCGAGTTGGCTCAAAAGTCTCATAAAATTTCGCGTATACGAGTTGAGATATTCGAGGTCAAAGGTTAACAAAAACGTTTAAAGTATTTAATAATTCTTCATAATTCTGTGAGATACTTGAGCTAACTAATATCCAAATGTCAAAAACTAAAATCCATCCAAATTTTTAGCTTATTATTTTTCGTTCGGAGGCTGAATTCCTATTTGACTGGACCAGTTTCTGGGCGGCTCGTTGAAAATTATTTACGTAGCAAGTCAGGGCTAGTGGGAGCTTCCACGAGGCCGCGGCGCAGAGGTACAGTCGCCCGTAACTCAAGCCCATAATGTTATTAATTTACACCAGCGCGCATCCGGACAGCGGACGCCCCGTCCGGATATCGCCCACACACACACACACACACACAGAAGATCAACTATCGATAAATGATGTGGCCAAATTTACCGCTGGACTATGTATACTGGTATACCCGCCTCTTGCGAATTTTAGTTTTCTTTTATATACTGGCCCGCAAGTAACGTTAGAAATATGTTATTCCCCGAGTTAAAATTAAAACATTAAATTTAGCATCCAAATCCTACTCGAGGGTAGGGAGACTAAAATCATTTTTTTAAATCATGATAAGCCATGTACCGAAACTGTAATTTCAACCTGAACTTGATAATTTTGTCCGCTTTTACCAAGTTCAAATCATCGTTTCAGAACAATGATGTGGTTTGGTGAAAGTAAGTTTTGGAGGCTCAAAATATTTTTTTTAAAACATGTGCTGAAAAAAGTGGTCTTTTTTTAACTGAAATCAGCGAAGCAGATGGCGTTTTCCGTAACTGTGAAAGAAAGTACTCTTTTCACAGTTACCGAAAGCGCCATCTGCTTCACTAATTTCAATTAAAAAAGACCACTCCTTCTAGCACTTATTTTAAAAAAAATCGTGTGACACACGTGTGACAGGGGACTTTATCGAACTCGTGGATCAATCCTCTCAGCGAGGACCTTCTACTCGACTTCGCCTCGCCTTCGGCTCGGCTACGTCTCGTCTACGGTTCTCGCTGACAACATTGGTTCACTCGTTCGAAAAAGTCCCCTATGTCACACTTGTTTCACAATGTACTATTTTATACCCTAAAAATTAAATAGGGGAGACTGGGTACGATTGTAACATGGACTAATTGTAACAACATGAATATCTAAAAATTTATTATGGTGCAAGTGACAATTTGGAGATAAATAAGCATGTTGTTACAATTGTTCCATGTTACAATCGTACCCAGTCTCCCCTACCCTATTTTGAGGATATTTAGGATCTAAATAATGTTTCACTTTTAGCAGCAAGTACCACAACAAAAGAAATAAGGTTAATGAGGCTGAATTTATTGTTTAAGTTTTGACTCGGGTCAAAAAACGAGTCACGTTAATACGGAGTGACGAGAATGTCGCTGGCTCTTCTATTCTTTAATTTCGTATTGTTTTTTGTCAGATTATATAACGCAGTCTTCGACGCGATACGATAGACTAACTCGGTCACGGGCATAAAGATATTGTGGTATGTGCGTGTATGCCATTGTCGAAGCGTGAATTTGCGAAATGCGCTCGATAAAGGAAAGAGAGAGATAGATAGAAGCGCAGAAAAGATAGCGATAGCATTGCCGTATGCGGTTAATAGCCGATGCATAGCGCCGCGTTGTACCGGACATTGCGTGCAACGTTCGATAACGTCGATGAATTAAAAACTTGCCGCGCGAGCTCTTCTTTGTCGACGTCACGAGGGACCGCAAGCGAGGATCGCACTCGCAATCTAGTTTTGGTACCGAAACGCGATTTATGAGTTCGTTTCGAGACTGCCGTATCGGATTTGTCGTCAAATATACAGCGGGCGCGTCGAATCGAACGTCAGAACCGTCAGAAATCTTCTTTAATTTCATTTCAGCGATTCGGAATTGCTTCTTACACGGATATAAATTGGACATCGCGCGCTGATTGAGCCACGCACGAGTGGGGATAGCTGGGGGAGTCGAGAGCCACACACGAATTGATAAATCCATAATTAGCCCGTGGGGAAGGAATATTCGGCCTCGTGGAATTTCACTTTTAATCGGTTTTTAGTAATCCGAATTTTTACTTTTAATGGCATCCGTTGATTACCGGCGCTGGAATTCTTGCCTTCCTTAAAGACGAGTGTACGGGCGTGCGCATTCGTGAAGAAAAATTATAGGAAAGGAATTAAACGAAAACACGAAGCGGGCTTTCGATTGTTCGAGTGGCTTATCGCTTCAGATTTTTTCTCATTATATGAATGAGAGGTCATTAACCTAATTTTCCGAATAAAAGCGAGACGGTTTTTTCGACGATTGTCAGTCGCTTACCGCCTATTCCATGATGTACTTCCCGATTTTTTTGTCGATGTTACTGGGCCATGATTCTCCTCTGGCCACGGACCGTACGTATCGAATCTTTTTTCTACCGAAATCCATTAAAATCAATTTCGTCGTTGCTAATTGAAATTTTCGTGTTGCAGCGGACCAAACTCGGATCGTAGGAGGTCACCCAACCACTATAGATCATTACCCGTATCAGGTAAACGCAATAAATACTAATTACAGCTTATTGCTAACGAATTACGTATTTCTCCGGTTTCAAATTAACCTACTGCTAATTGTCGGTTTCGGTTTTATTCGTCAATAGAATTTCCTAGCTGACGATATTTTCACTGAAATTGTATTGTCATTTACATGTATTTTCGCGCACACGGGTAATCTAGCGAAATAATATGTATCTTATAGGCTATTTAAGCACCCATTTATTCGATTCCTGTGACCCCAAGATACAAAATTTTATAGTTTCTTGGTCATATTTATTAATCTGTATTTTGCATGGTTTCATTGTTGATTTATTTGGTTTGCACTGAAAAAAAAATGTTGGACCAATTGAATATGCACTCATATACTGCCAAGAGGATATTTTCCGAGTAGAAATTGGCAGTATATAATTGCATATTTAATTTGTGTTCAACAACATTTTTTCTAGTGTAATTCTTACTCTCAACCATAACAAACGCGAGTCGAAAATTCGATCGATTTTTTGACTGTATTCAAAAGTTTACAAAAATTTTCTACTCAAGATAGGGTAGATGTACCATTTGTGGCCATTGTACCACTTGTGGCTACTTTAAAATTCATACTGATACAGTTAGTATTTCATTCTCACTATAACATGATTAAGTTTATTCCTACGATTTTTAGATATGTTGACGTCATTGTGAATATTTCATGATGCTTGTTAAGTAGGTATACTTCCAAAAAATAAAAAAACAAGCCGAGTCGTGGTGTATCTGAGCAATTTCTTTTATTGTTAGTAAAAATCTTAAAAAATACTCTATAAGTAAATCACTAATAATTATTGAGAATCGTGCGTAATATCCCGAGTCAAAATTAAAACATTAAATTTAGCCTCCAAATCATACTCAAGGGTGACAAGACTAAAATCATTTTTTTAAATCATGATAAGCCATGTATCGAAACTGTAATTTCAACCTAAACTTGGTAATTTTGTCCGCTTTTACCAAGTTTAGGTTCAAATCATTGTTTCAGAACAATAAATGTAGCCTTCAGAACCTACTTTTCTACTGTGGTGTGGTGAAAGCAAGTTTTGGAAACTCAAAATATTTTTTTAAAACACTAATTTCAGCCTTCATACCCTATTTTGGGGGTATTTAGGGTCTAAATAATGTTTCACTTTTAGCGGCAAGTACCACAACAAAAGAAATGAGGTTAATGAGGCTGAATTTATTGTTTAAATTTTGATTCGGAATTCATAGCATTTTTTAAATGCTCCGCTAATTTATTATTTAGATCACTTGAAAATTTGTCAAACATGATGCTATAGCCACTACTGGTACAACAGGCATTACAGTATAATTTAACTCTTTTTTTACAATGAAGAGAGTTCTGAAGATTTATACATGTAATATTTCGACTACTAATACATCCAAGAATTGATTCATTGATTTTCCTTTATTAAATATTATGATTAGATTGATTTAAATTTTGATCAAAGAAACGAAATTTCTTAAAGTGGCCACAAATGGTACATCTACCCTAGATCTACCTTAATTGTACCGTTATACGAAAATTTGGCGTGCGCGCACCTAACATTCAAGAGCCTCGGACTGTGTGATAGAGCGTAGCGAGGTTCTTTGATATCGATAACCATGCATGAGGATGTATTCTCCTGCATTAGGTATCCCTGCGATTTAACAACCGGCACGTATGCGGAGGAGCCATCATTAGCGACGAGTGGATCATCACGGCGGCGCACTGCGTGCAAGGCGCGTTCACGCGCTTTATCACGATAAAGGCGGGCGCGTCGAATCTCAACGAGAAGGGTACCGTGCTCAAGGCCGAGGAAATAATCATCCACGATGGCTACAACCGGCACACGTCCAATAACGACGTCGCACTGATACGCGTGAGTGAGCCCTCAAAGTGCCCATTACCTTCCCCCGAATCCTCGTCTTTTCGGAATCCTCTCTCGAACGCATTCGTTGCAATCCGCAGCTGGAGAAGCCCCTGGAGTTGAACTCGCGAATCCAGCCGATCGGACTGGCATCGAGCGAGGACGTATACTCGAGCGGAAATCGTGCAACGGTAACAGGCTGGGGCGTGCTCAGGAGTCAGGGTTCGTTAACCAATCAGCTACGTAAGGTGGAAGTACCGCTCGTTTCGGACGACAAGTGCAACAAGCTCTACTCCGGGCGTGTAATCGCGTCTACGATGGTCTGCGCGGGTTACGTCGACGTCGGCGGCAAGGATGCGTGCCAGGTGAGCTACCTATCATCCTCCCGTTAGCCACTTGGCTTATTCTCAAAAGGAAATGCAATCCTTCAATCTCGAAATAATTTCGCGTTTGATCATCCGACCTATTTAAATTATTTTCTACGCTGCAGCTCGGGCAGAGATTCATCTTGGGTACAAATAAGAACTTCGCTTTTTTACCCCCAATAAATGGTCGCATTTGGCCTTGACGGATCTAAAAAAGTTTCTAAAAATTGTTTTTTTTTTCGAAGTAATATTCTATTCGACGGCAGCAACTTGTTACTGCTAATTGACGTTTTAGGATATTTGAACTGTCAAGCTATTTTTAAAAAAGTTATAAATAGATAGAAATTGCCAACGAAATTTTTTCCAGCATAGCGGGAATAATTGAGCTTTTCCGAATTATCGCGATTCGTTTATTTAAACGTTTGCGTCCGGGTGAAATTAACAAAGTTCTCTCGAGCTCTCGTACACGGATTAATTATTTCGCGAGTAATCGGTTTAAAAATATCAAATGTAAATTAACGTTATAATTGTTTCAAATATTCTTTTTTCTATTTTTCTGTTTCCTCATCGGCGCGAGCACACTCGCATCCGATATTGTATGTCCGATACGATATTTTCCGAAGCGAGTGAAAACAGCGAGCCAATGGGATATGTAATGTCGATCTATATATAGAGATCGGAGTTTTTAATTGCAACAAGCGATGTAATGAATTGATCTCCCGTAAATATTCTTATTTTCGACGTTACAAGGTTCGAGCGATAAAGTGAAATTAAACGGAAATAATACAATCGATGCCATTCAACGCGAATCGCAGCGATAATTGGTATTCGGATGCATAACGAGCAAGTATTAAATATGAAAATGGTATTTTCCAGGGCGATAGCGGAGGACCTTTGGTTCAACATGGAACGTTGATCGGAATCGTGTCGTGGGGATTCGGTTGCGCCGACAAATCGTATCCCGGAGTTTACTCCCGCGTCACGGCCTTTAGATCCTGGATCAAACAGGAAACGGGAGTCTGAAATCCTCGCACCTTCGAGCATCTTCGCGAGGCTGTGTGTACGCACACCAGACGTGCGAGTATGTTTGCCCTGATAAACACCCTCCATTGTTAGCGGTACGGTTTTATTGTTTATCGTAAATTTAATTCAGTTTTTTACCATTCGGAGACTAGAGCGGTACAGGGGCTGTTTTATGCCGATCATTCGTGTTCGCGGCTCTCGGACGTGGCCCCAGCTCACGCCGGAGGGATGCGACCCAATTTCGTTTCGACGGCTGTTCGATTTTCTCTCCCCTGGCCGACCAATCGTACCGAAACCTCTGGCTTCGATAATTTTCTTTTTTTTTCACCTCGCTTTTCTCTGTTTCATCACAACTCTGTAATTATCAAATTTATTTTTTCTTTTTCAATTATACGTAATTCGAACAATTTGTAAATTTGTGTGAAATAAATACATTTTTTATTTTTTCAAACAATCGATTTGACTTTTCATTGTAAAATATTTCGTCTTACGAAATAACCGTATCGCATTTATCGCAATCTTCGATAGAATTATCGATAAGAAAAAATTGTCGGAGAAAGTTTTATTTCTCTTTTTTGAAAGTCTGCCTGTATAAGAGGAATTGAGAAATATGCATTGACGTTCAATTTCTTTGAAAACCAATAACCCAAAAATACGACGATAATGAGAAATGTGTATGAGAAGCCTCTTAAAAGGTCTCATTGTATGCTCTTGCAGCAATTCGATTCAATTCGAAGAACGCGCGGTAGAGATGAAATATAATTGTCGGATAAAGATGCATCGCGACGAGAAATTCTATACGGAATATCTCAGTTAGATATCTTATTGACAGAGTATTGAACTCGAAATTTAAAGAAATATAGTATCTGCGGGTAATAAGACCTAGCTAAGCGGATTTTAAGATAAAAAGAAAAATAAGATAAATATTTACTATTTATCAACATAAATGGTTTGTATAGTAATCTTAGAATAAGTTGAGAACATCCATTTTTTAATATTATTCATACAAACCTATGAATAAATCATTTTATAAAATACTACTCATAGGCCTTATTATACTACGGTTGGGTAATAAGGCCTATAGCTAAAATCTCATATAAACACAAAAATTATTGAAAATTTGAATTGAAAAACAAATAGTAATTATTTATTAAGATTATATAACATGTTTAACACCCACCTGGGCATTCAAATGCACTTGAATCGTCTATTGACAAACCAACACATTCTGCATGATGCCATTTGCCACATTTTGCACATAACCTCATGTTGTCGATCTCACATCTTTTCTGCACCATCTTGCATTTATCCCTTCGTCTAGTTTCAAGTTCTTTTTGTTTTTATTTTCTTTTATTTTGACATGGCACATAATAAGGCCTATAGTAAGTTTCGATAGGCCTTATTACCCGCAGAGACAATTATTTCTATTCGACTTATAAATAATATATGATATGAATTACATGTAAAAAAAAACATGACTAGCGTAAAGAGAAAGAAACGAAGATAAATAATACTCAAATATATTTTATTAGTGAAAATTATTAAAGTTACTTGCATTTTATCATTGCGTGAGTATATAATTTTGATCACACGAGTTGTCGTGAACACACTGATACACATTGTGAAGCACAGAACGCAGCCTGACTGCTCCCGAAACACAAACATATTTGTTTATGGTCGTCGAACGTATACTGATGTTTTCGTATGCTACATATTATTTTTAATACTATTTATGGCTTCTAGGTCTTATTACCCGCAGATACTATACGTATTTCTCACTTCTTTCGATTCGTGTATAGTCGTAATAACTGCTCCAACATGGAGTAGCTCAAATAATTTTTTTAAGAGGAGATTTGCGTGGGAGACACGTAAATAAAAAGACAAATTTTTGAGGCTGACGAAATATTCGTTTATTGGGCTCATAGGGGAAAAGCCAGTGGCATAAACCCCCTTATATGGTTAATCTCAGAGATTCTATTTTGATTTTACAATAAAATTTCATCGTTCAGACGATGTAAAAGGGTTAATCAGCCCGTACTGCTAGCAGCAGCGATTATTATATAATAATAAAGATTCGATACAAAATCTATGTAATATTAAGCCTTTGTGAGAGAGAGTGTATCTTCTCTCCTACTTTATCTAATTTTCGCGCGCGAGATGCGTAATGTTTTTCACATACGCACTAATACATCGAAAACGCGACTATCTTAACTCTCGGTCAAACAAAAACTAACATAATAATCATCTCTACATATTACTCCGTTTTTCTATTCTTTAGAGGCTTTTAGAATCTTCGATCGCCTCGACATTTCTTTTCTTATAAGTTAACACGTGTTCACAAATCGTCATTCCTTTTAAAATAAAGAGATAAATATATCTCTTTTTAAAAATTATCTGCATGCGATCGAACAATTCGTCTTATCAAAAGATGGTTGAAATTTCAAATACAACTTCTCAGTTTTTTTATACGGTGTAATGATTTAAAACCGAACTCGACTATTTGCTACATCTTATTACAAAAGTATTTCTTAAGATTTTCAATAGTTGCTCTATTTTTAATCACCCCCAGACTACCCTTAAGCCCGGTCAAGTCGAGGCGTTCTAGGCAGCGAGCGGGGACAATTCAGGCTGATAAGACGTCGCAAATCAATGTCGACGGTTTTGTATGGGACGTAGACGTAGGTATAATCGTTGGCGCCGAAGTAGGAGAGCGAATTGCACGACATGCGGGCTCTGCTTCAGCATGACTTTACATGCTTCGTAGTCAAGACTCGGTATTGTTCGCCGATCCAGTGGATTTGACGTGTATACGTGCTGTCGTCGCATCAGACTTGCATCTCGGAGGCTCTCCTCTCTCGACACTACGGGATAGACTGCAGGAACGTACCGATGGCAGCGCGACCTGTGACGTCGATCGCACCCGTGCACTTCTCCTCCTCTCGAGTCGCGCGTGCGGATCGCAATTCTGCTGGCGCGAGTTAACGTTAACTTGTATACGCGTAAACATCAAGCGGAACCCGTGTCAAGGCAAACGCGCGCGCACGCCTAAGCACTCCACCCTGGCGCATACATTAAGGCCTAACTCGCGTAATACGCTTACTTCCGCCACGCTTGCACCACGCTTCCGCCGCGACAATTCGCGATTACCAATTACGTCGATCGTCGATCAAAGCGATTTTTCCAATCGAGAACGTTGGAAATTTCGCGAGTTTCGTTAGAACAAAATTTAAATATTGAAATAGTTTTTAAATTATGTATATGAAAATAATTAACGGCTCCCGAGTCAAAATTTAAACAATAAATTCTACCTCATTTCTTTTGTTGTGGTACTTGCCGCTAAAAGTGAAACATTATATTTAGACCCTAAATACCCTCAAAATAGGGTATGGAGGCTGAAATTCGTGTTTTAAAAAAATATTTTGAGTCTCCAAAACTTATTTTCACCACACCACAGTAGAAAAGTAGGTTCTGGAGGCTACATTTATTGTTCTGAAACAATTATTTGAACCTAAACTTGGTAAGAGCGGACAAAATTACCAAGTTTAGGTTGAAATTACAGTTTCGATACATGGCTTATCATGATTAAAAGAAATGATTTTAGTCTCTTTACTCTCGAGTAGGATTTGGAGGCTAAATTTAATTTTTTTATTTTGACTCGGGCTATTTTCGTCGATATACTGGTAAAATCCTCGAGTTTGATAAATTGAAATTTCCAAACGTTTATTAATTTCAAATGAGCTGCTCTTGGCACGTCGCTTTTTACATTGCTAGCCTTTGAAGATCGAGTAATAAATAACAAAAGCTCGATAGGTCAGTGTAAATCGATGCAATTGGCAAATTAATGATGACGACGAGGGTGTGTGCGTGCACGTATGTATGTTGTGCACAAATATGTACCATCCACAATCGACATTGTGTGCACAAGTCGGAAACACTGCATGGTCGCGAATTACATGACAAAAGCGGACATGTCGAGTGTCATCAGTAGCGAGACGAGGTCGAGCTAGGGGACCACTCGAGCCACCCCTGGTGTACTTGGGAATCTTGAGTGTCGTCATCGTAGGGTTGTCAACGTTGGTCGGTATCCAACGTTTGTGTACACAGAACTATAGTAATCCATGATTTTCCTGTCTTACTTCAGAGCCTCTATCTTTAATTGGGTAAATAAAGAAGATGTAGCAAAACCGATATTTTTATTTGCGATATAACCTTCGAAACTGTCAACAATTTGATTTATTTCGGGAATTGAGGTTTTCTAAAAATTGATAACAACATTTTCAAACGAATATTTTGGGTTAAATTAATCACAAAATGTTTATTTCCGTTTTTCAGTTTAACAAGTAATCTTTGCTATTATACACCGGTGATCTCTCTTACCCAGGAACGCAGATCGGCCACGTTGGTGTAAACCCCTGGATACGAAGGTCTAGCGCAACCATATCCCCATGAGACTATACCATATAAAGTACCGTTTACGCTGAGTGGACCGCCGGAGTCACCCTGGCAAGAGTCTTTACCGCCCGTGTTAATAATACCGGCGCAAATCATGCGCGGAGTTATTTCGTTGAAATCCTTGTACAAATCTTTGCACACTTGAGCATTAATTATCGGCACTGAAACTCTTATCAGCTGGGAAGAAACGCCACCTCCTTCCTGTTAATCAGTTAAATGATTATCAGAATTTTTAATATAATTATTTTTCTATTAATATAACCGATTGATCAAATTAACTAATAAATATAATAATGAAATAGCTTGAGTTCGTTGAAATTCATAGAATTGATTATTGATTAGGTAGAAATTGAGAATAGAAAAAAAGAGTTATACAAATATTTGTAAACAAAAAATTTTACCCTCGTTGCACCCCAGCCAGTAATATTAACCGTAGTTCCAGCTTGTAGCCCTACACTCGGAAGATTGATTGGCCGTACTCGATCGCTAAAAGTGAAATTGCCATTGATCTGAAACAGATTAATATTAATTGCAATTCCGATTGGAGAATTTTTAAACGTCAGTGCACAACTCACCTGAACTAGAGCTATGTCGTAATCGATAGTCCAGCTGTCGTATTTCGGATGTCTAATTATATTTTTCACGCTGTAAACTGTTCCGTTGTGGTACTGCGAACTTCCAGCACGTACTTTGTAGGTGAACGGGCTGCTTCTATAAATATATGAATTCTTTGATAATTGTTATTCTACCGAGTTACGGGTTTACGACGAGTTTAATTGATTTACGTCGCATTTTGCAAATTAAACAGGAAATTGTTCAACGATGAATTAAATAGGATATTACCCGACGCAATGACCCGCGGTGACGACCCATTGGCTACTGATGATCGATGCTCCGCAAATGTGACCGCTCGTCTGAAAACTCAACTGATGGGGGTGCTCGTCAATCGTGGTCGGCACACCACCCACGATTCGATGATCCGGCAAAGGAATCCTCAATCTGGCACCTACATTATCGGTACGAGAAAAATGATTGTAAGAAGTGGGCAAGAATTCAACGAGTAAGTGTTTATCCAGAAAAAAACGTTTTTTTAAACGATCAATTGAAAATTAAACTATGACGATGAATCTTTGACTCGAATAAAATTTGCTAAACCCAAAGAAATGTTTTATATTTACTCACCTAAGCCTACAACGAAAAGATTAGCCACTATGGCTACGGTCACTAAAAGGGACGACATGATGACCGAATGGGAAACTGATTCGTGCGAGATTCGCTTTCACTTTTATATGTCGATTCGAGATTAAATTGCGGAAAAATGCTTATCGAATGCAATCTTTCATAATCAAACGTGCGCTTCTTGCTCCACCGCAATTTTATCTCGCGATGGCTTACATGACGTAAAATTTCACGAAAAGATCGATATTCTCTCGCCTCAAAATCACGCCGTGGAGAAAGCAGTTCGAGATAAATTTCTTTGCGAAACGAAGAAACGTTATCTCGGTATTGCCCGTGTGGTGAAATATACGTAAAATAAATATATAATATTGAAAAATAGTAATTTTTGGTCAATTCGCATGTAAACATAGGGCGACTATGCATTTGGAAACTAGTTTAGATCCGGTCATCGATAAGATAGCACGAAATGACAGAACGGAAAATCTAGAGTAGCTAATCAGGTCTTCGTCAATAAATGGACTGTACCATTGATAAAACAATCGTATCACATTTTTATAGTATATATAATTGTTTCTATTGAATTTGCTAACTCTATCAGTACTCGACATTCCATTTTCCGATTAGGTTTTCTAAATATGAAAGTACTGCGCACTTGTAAACACAAGCCCGCTCGTAACTATTGAGTATCGATTAACACATAAATTAAATTCCGTTTGCGGTCTTTGATTGAAATTTAAACAGTGAATCTCTTTGAGCTTGATTTTCACTGATTCAAAAAACCCTGTAATGTCGAGAATGAATTGAATATGTACTTGTAATTTGTAGTACGCGAATCTATAATTTTTACAGTGGTTTGTACTGTAATTTTAAAGAGAAATTCTCTCCGTGCACAGAAACGCTTGAAAAATTAGAGGGAGAGAAAACATCGATTTCTCGCGAACCCGAGTAATCAGTTAATGTGCCTCGATCGTCGTTCACCGACCGACGTAGTCAAATCGAAATAGCAAATTCCTCCCCGTGTACACAGCCGAGTTGTTTTTCTCGACGCGCGAAATATCGTTGCCGTTAAAATCACGAGCGAAAGGAAAACAAAAAAAAAAGGAAACAGAGAGAAAGAAAAAAAAATCGAATTCCGGCGGGGTAGCGTGCGGTGGAAAAGTCTCGAGGAAAAGGCGAGACGTGATGCGTCGCGAGTACTTAGGCCATTGACGGTGCGGCGACAGAGAGACGCGAAAGCAATTTAAAACGTGGAAAAAGGGAGTAGACGGGAACACACACCACGTCGAGTCCAGGGATTCGTTCGTTCTCCAACGGTATAGTCCATGACGTGTGGACGAGGTCGGCGCGACTCTACGGTGCTGTAAGTCCTACCGTGAAAGGACTAACGAGTCCTGGAAAAAGGAATCTCCTCGGCTTCCTTCCCGCCGTCTATCTCTTTCTCGCCCCCCCCCC
>NCVS01001479.1:0-11111 GCA_003055095.1 Goniozus legneri
AGAGAGAGAGAGAGAGAGAGAGAGAGAGAATGGTGGGATGGGAAGAAACGTGCACGTGCATAATATCTACGTTGCATATTTCTGCAGCACACTCATATGAATATGGGGCATTTCGTGCCAACCTACAACCTTCCTGACTTTCGAATCATCGATTTTAATCACTTTTATTCCTCAAGTTTTTCGTTATAATATTTATAATTTTTATAGGAAACCTTTTTGAATGAGTTCAAAAAGATAGCCGAAACAAATTCGAATATTGGTAGATTCCTAAATGTGTAGGAGTTGTTGTAACGTAAGCGAGGAGAATGGTCGGCTCGGGCTACATATTGTGTGGGAGTGTTACGGAGATGGTGACGCAGGGTAGTGTGTGTACAAAAAGAGAGCGGGAGAGAAAGAGAGAGAGAGAGAGAGGGGGGCGCTTGCGCGGATGACGTTAGTAAGTCCTTTCCGGCACCTGTGGACCGCGCATCGATCCGAAACGATTTCAGCCGTATTTGGAACACACACTCGCTTATAAACGAACAAACCGAGTACTTGTGTTCTCGTGTTAATCTTGAACCGATTTGAGTACCCGATATCGTCGATACGACGATATTATCGAAACTAAAATTTCTCTCTTTCTCTCTTCGCTTTTCAAGTAAAAATTTTTCAGCATACCTAACATCGAAAAGAAAATTAGGCTTGATACCACAAATTTCTACTCGAATCTCTCTCGAGATTCGTTGAAAGTAATTTTTCATGAGATCGTTGTATTAACCGTTATTCGATAAGACGATTATGGAAATTGTCTGGAGATTCTGGCACTGAATTTTAATGTTCCTCCATTCCGCAGGAAATAACGATTCAATCGGATCGAAATCGCGACTCGGCGTATTGAATTTTCAAATAGACGAAATCGATCGTGGTAGGACAATTTTTCATCTCTCGAGTGTAGTCTTCTTTCCGAGAAAATTCTCGGCATCTCTCCCGCGAATTCCATCGTCTCATGCATTCGTACGGTGAAGGGGAGTGAGAAATTTGTGCGCGTCGCGTGCATTTTGCATTCTACCCACTTTGGCGGAGCGTTTCGAGACGAGAGTGGAAAAACGGACGAGAAAAATTGTTCTCTACTTGGAAAGGCGCGTCGATCCTCCAACTGGAAATGGAGCTAATTATAGTTGAATTTTCTCCGTGAAAAATGATTTTTCGTTAAAGATTTTCTACGAAATGGTTGTAGTTGAAAAAAAAAAATCTGGCGCGAAATGAATTTTTCAAGAATGACTTTCTACGGCATAATTTTTCGAAGCAAGTATTAATTTGGCGATACCGTGGTCGAGTCGAATGACGCGTAAGATTTAAGGGGCGAAAAAGCAGGTTGAAAAAAAAACCGATGAGGCGGGGTTTTTCTTCGTTATCTCATCGCGAGATTAGGGGAACTGCTTTGTCCCTTCTCGCATCCTCCTTCCTTCCCTACGCTAGTCGCTACCTGTTTTTTTTGCTGATCTCTCATTTTACCGGTGGAACGAAAAAAAATTGCGACTCTCGTGTAACAAAATTTCTTTCCACTCGGTTTTTCTTTAACTATTCCCACGTCTTTTTCAGGACGGCCGCCCGACTTCCTGGCATTCGTTATCACGGTGCTGATGATGCTGCTGATGGCGGCGGGCGTGAAGAAGTCCCTCGTGTTCAACAACGTTCTCAACGCCATAAACCTGGCTGTTTGGGTATTCGTGATGGCGGCTGGCATGTTCTACGTGGACTCTAGCAACTGGTCGGAACATAAGGGTTTCCTCCCCTACGGCTGGAGCGGGGTGAGAAATTTCAACTTTGATTTTGAAGAATTAATACTCAAAAAATGCGTAGATGCTCAAAATACTCATAATCTGCCACTTGGATTAGTAAACAGCGGATATCAGTTGAACTGAGTTTGTTTACTTTTCCGCAGCAAGCAAGTCTGTTATTTGTATACAATCTACGTCGGGATTTTCCCATCGCGTATTATGGAATTTAATAATCGCGTTCCTGACATTCTTCACCTCGCATAATAGCTAACCGAAAATAGGTTAAGGGGCCAGTAAAATTGCCGATGATCCTTGTAAATATTGAGATAACGTTTCGAGAATCTGAAACATTGTTCGAAACAATTTTATAAATCTAATTCGATTAAAAAAAGTGGGACGCTGTCTTTACACGCACGAACCTCCCTTACATTCTCAACTATTCACGTTCCCTCGGTCGAAAAGAAAAATGATCGATAATTGACCTCGGCGTTGAAGAATTTTCCGCGATTTTCCACCCCGGTTTTCTTTTGTCTCGCTCTGCTCTCTTTTCCCTTTGTATACGCCGGTCTCTGGGCCGACAACGGCAACAAGTTTGCCATTGTTTTCACTCGTCGGGGGATGAGAATGAGAAATCCGTCATACACGGTCGATTCTTTTGCCCCGCGTAGGCTGGTTTTTGCACAAGTGAGAGAGAGAGAGAGAGAGAGAGAGAGAGAGAGAGAGAGATGGTTAAGGGATGGATAGAGAGAAAGGAACCGCTAAAGAAAACCGGAAATAACCGATAAGGCCCCCTAACCAGTCTCGAGCTGTTATCAATTAGTAACGTGCTCGTACGTGCGATTTTCATTCCAGAGAGATGCTTATCGACTTTTTTCTCGGTTCTCCCTTTTGCAATTTCTTTTCCGATATCGCTGCTCACAGCGCGGTTATGTTGTCCGGTGGTGAGCGAGTGAAGAGCGAAGGAAGAAGAGGGAGAGGGAGAGGGGAGGGCGACGTTATCCGCACGTGGAATAATAATTCGTTCGTCCGGTGTAATCCTCAAGAGAAATAAATTAAAAATCTGTTCGTGGCAGGTAGCTCGTTTCCGGCTGCCTCCCCTTCCACACCCCCCGTCCACTATCATCCCTAACGTACGTATCTTGCCTATTGGAATACTTTATTCAATGAACAGAAATAGTTAAAATAACGGAACATAATAGTATAATTATTTACAAAAAATAATAAAAAAAAAAAAATACCACTAGTACATCTATTATTCAGTTTGACTGGTTTCGATGTAAATCTATTATTGAAAAAAAATTTCTGGCGAATCTAGTGGTGAAAGATCGATTCATTTTTTGGAACAGTCTTACGTCCTCTCCTGGTCACGAGCCAGCGATCCGCTTTTCCCATTTCTCTCTCTTCCATCCGCGAACTGCCTAGCAAGTGAAAATCGAGAGCCAATTCGAGAGCTCGTTCGTCTCCCCCGACCCCACACGCCTCTGTATTAGGAACAGTGGGATTCGCGCATCCACTCTTCATGAAAGACAAAAGGGAAAATCACTGGATTCAGGTCGCGAGAGTATCGCCTCTCTCTCTCTCTCTCTCTCTCTCTTTCTCTCTCATACTTGGTATTGTATACAGGTATTTACGTCACTCTGAAATATTTACATTGCCACTCATTCCACTTTTTTTTTCATCCTCCTGTTTTTACTCGATTCGCGTCCCAGATTTCTTACAAACGTCGTAGAATACGCAAAAGCTTTTGTACGTCTTATTCGCGTACTTATTTTCGTTGAACGCGAAGAAAAAACAGAGTAGAGCGGTACTAAGGAGACAGCGAGATAAGATTTGGTATAGCGTTTCGCTTAAACGTGAACAAATCGGGAGAAGTTCCGAGGAGAATAGTCGAAAATGGAAATCGGAAGATTTGCTAATCTCGATCTCATTTTTTGCTGGAATTGCCGGGAAAGTGAATCGAGATACGAGCAAAGAAGAGAGAGAGAGAGAGAGAGAGCAAAAAAATTAATAAAATTATTCGGTTGGTCGAACAATTTATTCGATCTTGTTTTATTCAATTTATTTTCGACGTGGAGTAAGAGAACTGTCTGGTCAATTCAAGATACGTATCACTCGGTTTCGGGATATTCATCGACAATAGTATAAAAACAGAAATTTATTAAAGAATACGTTTGAAAGAAATATTATCTTTATTGATGAAGTAAAAGCAGCAATTATTGACACCAAAAAAGACTAATTTATAATTCCATTTTCTTATTGTATTAATATTATGTGAATGGAATCCGTCCACTATAATTAGGTCCCTAATTTCTCATATTCCGCTTCCACCCGTTTTTTGTGCACCTAGAAATTGCGTTTGACCTTTAGGAACTGGCGACGACCCGTGGGCGTTTCGAGAGCGGGTGGGAGCCAGAAAAATGCTGGAACGCGAGGGCTAGGGGATTGGCTTTCACGCCAGCTGAATTCATTCACAGCTCGTGGTGGTGGTGCATTCGATTTTCGGCATCTTAGAAATCCACCCACGCGGATAGTCAATGGATAGTCTTTGTACGAATGATGGATTGTGGGCCCTTGCTAACTCGTAAAATCAGGGGTGCCATTGATGAGGGTATCGTCTGAACTGGAGAAAACATAACATCGCACTCAAATGTATTCCAACAAATATCATTTCCAAATTAACTAAAAATAAATGAATATATGATATTTTATTAAAATTGATGAAAACGAAACCAATAACAATAGGATACATCTCTTTCAGGTATTCACTGGTGCAGCGACGTGTTTTTACGCGTTCATCGGTTTCGATATAATCGCCACTACGGGAGAAGAGGCAACGAATCCGAAAAGAAGCATACCTTTAGCCATTGTTTCCTCGCTGGTCATCATTCTCATAGCCTACGTCACCAGCAGCATGGTACTTACCCTTATCGGTGAGCTAGCATCAGAATCCAAATAATTTACATATGAATTTCAATTGCATCAAATTAAGTATTAAAATAACAACAAATAGCGACACTGTAAACTTGTCACCAAAATTTCTCGATTAACTTTAAAAAAAAGTTTCCATACTGTCTTATTCGCCATCCTCTCGAACTCGCGAGCGGGAGAGGAGAAGAGTGAGAAGACTTTTTACTTTTTTTTCCGCAAGCCGAGACCAAACATCCGTGGTTAGGTCGTCGCGGCACGATAAACACTCGACGGGCGTTTTACTACTCGTAAAAAAGCTAACGAGAGCGTCCTTCAGCGGCGACGCACCGATCATCTCGTTTTACCCGCCCACCGTAAACGATGCGTTAATGCTTTCGCAGTGCCGTACGACGAGGTGGACCAGGACTCGGCGTTGGTGGAGATGTTCGGCCAGGTTGGGGCCTACAAATGCAAATATATCGTGGCGGTCGGTGCCCTCGCCGGTCTCACGGTCTCCATGTTCGGCAGCATGTTCCCGATGCCGAGGATAGTCTACGCCATGGCTCAGGATGGCCTCATTTTTCGGTAATTTAAAAAAAAAAATATATAGTGTCATTATTTTTTTGACGATTAAAATTAGTTGCTGCAACTAAATATTATGGTTAAAAACCCCTCAACTATATTTTTGCGTTTGAGTATAAAAATATTGATATTACGCAAAGCGAAGGATTCACTGAAAAAATCATTTTTCGCAGGACTTTGAGCCAGGTGTGGCCAGTCACAGGTACCCCAGCTTTGGCGACCTTCACTTCCGGCATGTGCGCAGCGGTTGTAGCGTTGTTGATACAGTTGGAGGTTCTAGTCGAGATGATGTCAATCGGTAATTTGGAATTCAACAAATGTTATTCGCAAACGTAAATTATTAGTCATGATTCGGTAAAATGACATAAACCGCTTAGAAATAATTATAGAGAAAATTATGGAAGAAAAATGAAAAAATAAGTAAATAAAAATTGAAATTTCGACTCCTTCGGGAGCTCGAGTTGGTTACGTCCCTACCGTAGCGAACTTGTTTAAAATATTCACTATCCCCGGAGTACTCATTGCTCTTGCAAATTTGTAATAGCTTGTTCGTTGTTAAGAATTTCATGGTATACGAAATTCTCGAAATTAATTTACGCAATTTTGTAGGTACGTTACTGGCGTATACACTGGTCTCAACGTGTGTGCTTATACTTCGGTACCAGCCCCATTCGACGAATCTCGTTGAGCTCCTTCCTCAAAGCCTGAGGACGCCTTGTCGCTCCCCGACTAAGGAGACCCAGGGCAACGGCCAGGTGACCTATGGTAAGGAGCTCAGACCAGATCAGCTGACGACGGCGCTGAATACCGTTCAAGCGGCTCAGTCCGAGCTCTCAGCCGCCAATAACGGCCAGCGCATAATGGTGAGCGTTTAATTAATTTGTAAGGCGAAAGCACCAATTATCGACAGGATAGTTGGAAAATAATTATTCGTCGTTATAGCTATTATTAGTTATCATTTATTATACTATTCTCTATAAAATTCAATTTAATAAAACGTAACGATTTAAAAGGTGAGGAGAGTGAGGAGAGCGAACAGTTCCTCGCCCGAGTCGGACGACACGTATGGCGGCGAGGAGGACGACGTCGGTCTTGGTAAGGACGACCAATACTTGGTGAGCGACAGAACGGAAAACAAATTCTATGGTAGCGTGCACGCCGCTGCGGCTGTCTCAAGCTGCGGCAGCACGCATCAATATCCAGGCGCAACTCCCATCATAGGGCCGCCACTTAACTACCTTCAGCGTCGCTTGCAGGTAATCGGCACCCCCTCTCTCTCTCTCTCTCTCTCTCTCGTAATAATAACATTAAGCCTACTCTGTAGAGTTAAATAAAGAATTTTCAAGTCAAACTGAAAAATGTATCATAGACATTGTCTCACTGTTATTAAATTTTTCAGGCAGCGCAGTATCTTTGTCCGGCGATCTTCCCTTGGGTGGATAGGGGACCTGCGACAGAAGCTTCCGGTCGTTACGTCATGAAGCTCGTCGGGGTGCTGTATCTTCTGATTCTAATCTTCGACATAATAATCGTCTGCGGCATGGGTAAGTGTAAGCACAAGCCAGGAGAGTATTCAAAAATAAAATGTTCATAGCTCGATAACAATAACAAAACTTATGTGTAAGATAATTATTACGGGTTTTGTGGGTGAAGGGAAGAAATTTAATTTGAAATTTTTTATTACACGTCTTTTTCAATTTCAGGCAATATGGGAACTTTCACGACGATTCTACTTTTCTTGTTCCTCTTTGCCATTATTGGAGTGCTCCTGGCTATCAGCAGGAAACCGCAAAACAGGTATTTTTCACGGCAATGTGCCGATGAGCTTTAAAGGTCAATTTCGCGTTTACCACTGACGTCATTCCCTTGCGCAGAAATACGTTGATGTTCATGACCCCGGGTTTGCCGTTCGTGCCAGCTATCGCCGTCACTGTTAACATTTACCTCATCTTCAAACTCAGTATTTTAACTCTCGTTAGATTCACCGTCTGGATGATATTAGGTAAAAATTTTTAACAATTCCAACGAAAGAATAATTTTCAATTTTCAACAATCGAAATTCTGAATCATTTATTCGACCATTTCAGGATTCATTATGTACTTCTATTACGGTATAAAGCACAGTTCCCTGGAAGAGAGTAACGAAAATCCCGACGAGGTAGTTGGCGACGGTACCGTGGGCAACATCGAGCTTACCGTCACGGATCATCATCGACAGCAACAGCCGACGATCCATCAAAGCCCCTACATGGCGCCGGATCGCAGCATCTACGAGGATCAGCAGCTCGACGCGTTCGGCCAGCCGGTATTCGGCAGCACGAATTTCGGTGGCACACCTGCGATATCGAGACCCGCGCCAAGTCAGCCGGGACTTTTCGTCAGTCAGGATAGCTTCCCCACATGGGACGATTGAGTATAAGGCGGTTTCAACGTGATTCCATGAACGAAGAGAAAATTGAATCATATATAAAAAAATAACAATCATCGGGGATATTACCTCGCCCGATGATAATTCGCTTCATGATAAAAATATTGCAAATATCGGTATTTTTGAATTTTCATTTTAACCGGTGAATATTTTTATTACTTTACTTCGAGGAAATTGATTGTCTGAGCATCCTTAAAACGTTTCAAGTATTTTATTTAAGGAATTTTAATTTACTTGTTAATCATGAAACACTGAAATTTGTAGCGATGGACTGCGGTAAAATTTTTCTAAATCGAACTGAGCCGAACTTTCTAAATTGAATCGTTCATCTCATGTTTTTAATTTTTTTTATCTTCCATCCACGTTAAATTGATTATCGATTTTCCAAGATTGTAGAGTTCGAGGTAGATGGATTATACCGCGAAATAATTATTATAAGACGTGATCAGTGTGAGAACGATAAACCTCGAGTTGATCGTTTTCAAACCGACCGTTAAAATAGAGAACCCCATTGCGAGAATCACGGCGTGCAAATCGACTATCGTTCGTGTCGAACAATCTTTCTCTTTTTCTCCTTTCGTAGAGAACGATCGTCTTTCCTCGTTAGCACAAAAAAATGATGCGCGGGTCGCGTGATTTGAACGTAGCCTCCGTTCTGATAGATTGTAAACAAGACGCGACAGCGACCAGTCGTTTGGCGCTTTGCGATTGCTCGCCTGCGGGATTGAAAAAAAAAATATTGTTGAATACTATTTGGGACGAAGTAGGAAATAATTTTTCGCGGCAATACTTATTATCCTAGTTATATAATGAATTTCAAAGGGAATAATTCGTGAGAATCTTGAGAATTTTACGATTTCGAACGAGCGAAGAACGAAGAGACCACACATTAAACATTAAAAAAAAAAAAAAATAAATAAATAGAATAAGGCGAAACTTGTGTTTTCCAAGAGAGCATTTTAACTGCTAGAATAAGTTCAGAACTGTTGATAGACAAGAATGCGATTATGAAGTTGCTCGAAGAGAAGCGTGTGAGTGCGGGAAGAGAGAATAGATTAGAACTATAAAAAATATAAAAAATATGTGTGAGCTTGTGATGGTGAGCAAGTGTTCCGACTTTTGAGCTGTTATATGCCGTTTAAAAAAAAATGTCTTCGAGACGATCTCCTTAGATTAGATTCGTGTGGAAGTGTTAAAACGAACTAAAGTTTCTCGACTCGAATGACGAGTGTCCTTTGACAAACGAGAAGCATGGATGGAGTGAATTTTTTCAAGCGGGAGAGAAAGAGCACTTGATACGGAGAAAAACATTATCTTTGCCTAAGAAGAGAAAAATCTAGTCTTTTCCGAAGAGAAAAAAAATGAATTTTAATATAAAATATCGTAATCCTATTATCTAAGCATACTATGATAACTTACCTACCTACGTCTTTACTTCGAAGTGAATCATTTCGTCTTTTATTTACGCAAAATGGAGAAAAGTGAGAAGAAAAAATTTCTATGGATTCTCTAGCGTTTAAGGCGCGTCGTCTCTCTACGCTCCATTCGAGACGAGATAGGCGCACCAAAATAACGAGCATTTCGTTTCGCAAATTGTATATAATCCTCGGTGTTTTTTCGAACGAAAAAAAAAAAATATTAAATTGTTTCTTCTTGTGATTTTTCGCTACTTCGCCGTGCTTGTCTGCCCGTTAGTAATGTGACCTGCGCAAATAATTAGCCGGTAATTTTTCTAAACGTGTTGAAGAAAATGAAAAAAAAAATTTAACGCATCATTAAAGGGCAAAAAATCTAATAATAATCAATAAAAACGCAAGAGAGAGAGAGAGAGAGAGAGAGGGAGAGCGAGAGAATCAACGTTGACGTAAAGATAGAATGTAAAATAGAAATTCAACTCAAAGTAGTTCAGACCGAAGCGAGAAAAAAATTTTGTTTCCCCGGTTTCGTTCTCCTTTTACCGATCGTTCGATCGAACAAATCTGGACGATATCGAACATCCTTCGCTACCGCGCAAGAATCGATTATGAGAAAAAATCGGAAACAATGTAGAAAATTCTAGAACGGCGGAAGACGAGCGTCAACGCACAATATTCCACGAAAAATTCGTATATCGCGAGCTTCCGTGTGACATATTGCGTACCTGGAATTCCTCTCGACTGTAAAAGAATGAGAAATTAAAGAAATAACGAAGACGTCGCGCTGGCACGACGATTCGCATTGAACAGGCTCCGATTGATGACTTACTTCTCGAGGCTGCTATTGCCTTATACGCAAACTTCTCGAGTCATTCGATACTCCACGTTCCCTTTACTTACTATTATATTATGCGAATATAAACTATAAGAGGCGAACGATATCCAGTGGCAATGAATCTATGATTTATTCGTGAAAATGAGTATAAAAGTGTAAAACAGTGACAAATGGGCGACGGGATATAACAATGGCATACATGAATATATGTATGTTTAAGAAAAGAACAAACAAAACCATCCATGCCTACGTTCCAATTTTGCATATCGTGCAGTGATACGTTTACATATCAATATTTACGTGCGTTGTGCAGTTAAAAATCAGTAATATTGAAAAAAATATGATACAAACTATATTTATCTTCGAATTTTTTCGAGCTCTCACCGACGGTAACGTTAAAGAGAGATATCTTTAATGCGTTATTTGAGATGAAGAAATTTAAAACCAATGAAACTTATCAGTAGGATATTTTTTAAAACATTACCTGATTTACACTTCAAACGCCGTTTTAAAACGAGTGATAAAGAATGAATTAGATAGAGAAAAAAAATGTGAAATAATAAAAATACAGATAGAGCAGAGTAATTAGGAAAAAAAAACTTTGAAAAACCGGCCCTTTGCTTTTTCAGTTAGTCTTTTCAAATTTTTAGATAGGAAGGTTTAAAAAAAACACAAAATGGCCTACTGCGCGTGAAATACGAGATGTCGTCCGGTCGATTTTTTTGACATATCGAATTAGTTTCTCGTGTATCACGCAAAGCTTTGCGATCGACCGGCGCACGGAGCTTCACGGCTCCTCTCATCAAATTATTAACGATTCATTTTTATTAACGAACGTCCTCTCCTCTTGTTTTACAATTCGTTTGTTTCACGACTTTCTTGACTATGTGTGTGGCGTAGTGTACGCGATACGTTTTCTCCTCCAATTGTTGAATGAATAAAGAAGAATAGAATACCAAGAGTTGTTATCACCAAAAAGAAAACGAAAAAAATAGCAAAGAAAAAAAAACAAACAGACGAAATGTAACTCGGAGAAAAATGAAGTTGAATAAAATATCGCATTTCTCTTGTCCTTTTAACGCAGCGTGTACAAGAATGGAGACCGGGGTAGACGAGTGTGGGAGAAGAAACGCGAGAGTGAGAGAAAAAGAGAGTGGTTGAGTGTGTGTGTGTGTGTGTGTGTG
>NCVS01001481.1:0-36355 GCA_003055095.1 Goniozus legneri
GCGCTTCGGTTTCCCCCAGATCCTAGTGATCAACCGGTCCTCTTTATACCATCACTGGGGGGAAGCGCCGAGGCCTGTAGGGGGCTAGGGGCCTCGATCTGGCCTCACTGTCTCGCACAGGGACTTTTAAGTTAATTCGTGATTATTAGGTTATGTTACGTTTAGTGTTTTTTCTTTCTTGTGGATTACAAGCATGACATGATCCGTTTAAATTTGACTTATGAATTCAGTTAGAGTTTTCAGTTAAGACAATTGTCAATTTTTACTGATATTTTAAGAATAATAAAATTGTGATAATATTGAGTGAATACAATTTCAGCATAAACGAGTAAATATGAATGAATTTAAATGGGCTAACGATTTGATGTGTCCTCCTAATCGTAATACGTGTAATAGTTTGGTTCAAAGAAAGTAAGTTTTTAAGTTGAATGATGAAGTCATAACGAAAGAAAAAACTTACGATTGCTATGTTATAGGTTGTCAAAAGGTATTTTAGGATTAGTATGGGAAAAATTTGGGACAATAACGTTTTCTAGACAAGAAGCTGTTAAAATGAGAAAAAATATAATTCTACATAAGTTACGTCATAAAAAACCCGATTTGGTGCTCAATCGATTGAGTGGAGTTTCACAGATGAAAAGAGAAGCAGAAGAACTAGAAGATCAAATCAGTGAACTAGAAAAAGAATATGAGTCAAAAGATTATAAAGTTCGGAAAAAAAGTATTGTTTTCATAAGTTCTAAAAGTTCTCCATACTCAAAGATCGTTATTTACAGTTTCTGTTTTCATTACAGAGAAACAACTTGACGCAATTGAAGCCTCATATTTGAAAATGAGAGATAGGAAATATATACTAAAAGCAAAATATGATCAATCGAGGAGTCAAACTCAAGATTGTATATCGATGAGACATGTTTGTAAGACATTAATGCCGTATGAAAACAATAGTGCTAATGATCTTAATGAAACAAATTTTAAAGACTGCATTAAAGCGATAATTGAATTACGCTTGGGTGCAGATAAAAAAGAAGTATGTGTAAAGATTTTTAATTCTGTGCTGATAATAATCTTAAGATTGCTCTAATAATAATTACATTCAAGGTAGTTCATAAGGTATCGTCGTTGTTGGGTGATGTAAACATCAAAGCAATATGGAATTATTTGTATGAAGATCAAAAACACAATATTCAGGTATTGGCAAATAATACCGCTCCTGTGGATAATTATGATACTTTGTTCACTGAGAATACAGAAGGAGAATGCATCGATCTTGGAATTGCAAAATTGTCTAATATTTACATTAAGTCTGTCGTAGAGAAAGCATCTTCTCTGACAAAAACTGGAGAATATGAAAAAGATTTAGTAAATTTGATAAATACAATTGAGGTGAGTTGATTTTCATATCTTCAAAACAATTCTATTTTTTTATAATAATTGACATTTCAGAATGATTCAAAAGATAATGAAAATTTATCAGAGTGGTTAGCTCTAACATTGGAGAACTGCAAATTCGATAAGAAGCAACAATTATTACTAAATCGAATTGGATATTTCTCTGAGATTTGCAAAATTGAACCTGAAACACATTTAAATTTTATAAATCTGATTTCTGAAATCAATTTGATCGATAACAGTATCGAATTGTGTATACAAGACATTAAGCAATCATTGGTTTTAGTAAAATCAGCTCCAACATTAATAAAAGTTATGAATGAAAAATTATGTATTCCTCTAGAAAAAGTTGTCTCTTTACAAGAGAAATTCACCTTTCACGAGAATAGGTATCAGAAATACGAATCAACTAACGAACTTGATTTTTTTTATAATGATTTTGATTTGAGTGGTCTCAGAAAGATAGTAGTAAAAGGAAAAAAACATTCAGTCAGGTATGATAAAATATTTTATAACAAAAATTTTCTTAACTTCATCTTATACTTTTTTCCAGACACGTAGAATTTTGTGTACACGATCCTGTAACAGCTAATTCATTCGATTGTTCCAACACGAATCTACATTATCCATTCGTTATCCATCCAGCTTTATTTGTAGTGAAATGCTTCAAAATAATGACATTGAATTCTCTACTGGAAAAATTTGAATATGACGTAAAACCCCAAAAATTGCCTGAATCGTATCAACTTCAGATTGAAAAACAAAACTACGATATACTGTCCATACTACAATCTGCTGAAGCAGCATGTATGAATAGCCATCAAGAAATTACAAAATATTCTAACGCAAAAAGAAATTGGTATTTAAGGATTATAACAAATTATAGTTTGAATTTCTTTCTCATCGATTCACCTTTTTAACTAAAATTTTCTAGGGAAACACAATCGGTACGACGAGCAATGGATCTTTTCTCTTTGACTATTGATGGTACATCATACAATGAGTGGATACAACGATACCAAGCACTCTGTTGGATGGTCGATCATGTAGTTGGTTGATTATTATTGATTATTTGAAATTATTTAAGATTATTTTAAGAACAATCCTGTATATATATAGGGTAACCATTTATATTTGGGAAAATAAATCATTTTTTATATTTTTAAAAATTACATTATAAATGTATTTATAATTTTTGATTCCCGAATTAAAATAACTTTAATAGGTTATCGATTTTCGCTCGCTGATGCTAATCATCCTGTACTGAGGTCTCCTTACAAATGAAGATCCAGGGCTGTATCGGATGTATCGTAGGCCTGGCCTCCAATCCAACTCTGAGACCTTGACCTACGTGGAACCTCTCGCGCCGGCGTCGCGCCCTCCAAAACCCCTCCTTTTTCTACCTCTTTCACTCACACTTCTCACACCTATGCCTAACCATCGTTTCTTCAACTATCCCCTCTTACTCTCTTTCTGTTATAATAGAAAATTTTGTATAACTTAGCAAAATTGATAATATCGTTTTTTTTTTTCAGACTGAAAAGTATGAACAGGTGCGTTATTTGCGAATGAAATTGAGTACTCCAGGAATTAAAATTTTTGGCCAGAGTTATTTTTGCAGAGTTCAATGATGGAGATCTGTGGCGATTACGCACTTACGAGAGGCAACCCCTCTCGTCTACAACCTTGAAAGCCCCACCGTTCAAGCTCGGTGGCTGGCAACCCCTCGGCAGAGCGAATACGCGCTCTCGTCGAGTTAACGCACACCGCGTTCTCTCTCCCTCTCTCTCTCTCTCTTCTCGCTTCTGCGGAACGGCGTCCAGTTGCAGTCGAACCGTCGCAGAACGCACCACCCATCCGCCAATTTTTCCCGAGCGGATAGAAAAACCGGCAACTCACGGAACTCCGCCAAGACATCCTACCATGCTACGGGCCCATAAAGAATGCAGGCGAGTGGATTTTAATCTTTCACAGTTCGATTTTTTTTTGCATGAGGAAATAAAATTCTTCGATACGTCTAGTACTGAATTTTTGAAAATACCGAAAAAAAAGGTTGAAACTGTACAGCAACGAGTAGAAATTTGTCAACATATAGTTTTTCACTTCGATCGGTATTCCCGAACTACTTGTTGTACTTCACACTGCATCAAAGTTCACCAGAAACTTTTTTGCCAAAAAACAAAGGTCTTGAAATTTGTTGTGTACGTATGTGTTTATGAGTTTATTGTACACTCTAATTTATATGATCTGATGAAAATATTCTTGTTTACTCGCTTATATAGCTGAATTGTTATTTAATATTGTGAAAAACATACAAATATTTTTGTATTTTTGAAATGTATTTTTTATCCATAGAGTGTTCGTAAGATTACCATTTGCTGAAATTCACGGAGTGAATGATTCCCAATCGATTCGATAAATCTAGTACGCGCTGTACGTGTATTTACATAAGTTCGTAAAAAAACCATCTCATTAGAGAACTTTAAATACGATAAAAAAATATCTAGTTTTCTGTTTTCACGGCTAAATCGATTTAGCTTGTACCAAGGTCAATTCAGAGGAAATATCGCAACGCTACGGTCACGACATGCTAGCGACATGCTAGGACATACTCAGCCCTTGTGACCTCCATCATCAATTTTATTTTTCCTCCCGACGAGATCATCGATTATTCTAACGCTTAATTGAATTTCTGATTACAATGACGTTCGAGGTGCACTGTTGGAGATTCATAGCGTATCAAAATAATTGCAATGAGCTTCAAACGCACGAAAGGAGTACAATAACTGCCACTCGGTGCTGGAAATTCGAGATATCGAATTACATCGATGAAAATTCGATAAAGTTCATAGTGTAGTATTTCAGTCCAGTCCAATGAAAAACAAAAAACTATGCGATTCGTCTTGAGCTCCTGAATCGTTTCCTCGATTGCAATTTTTTGATATTTCGCTGGGGTCATTGTCAAAGTTAGCAATAAGCAAAAAAATAGTTTTTTGCAGTTATCTCGAATACCATAAGAGATACACTTATAGTATCAACTGAGAAATTGACACCATAGAGAAATAATAAGTTGTTTTTATTTAGTTCAATGATACTCTTCAACGATTCCTTAAATCTGTTAGTAAAAACAATAACTTTAAAAATTGCGATGTAACCGAAACAGCAACATTTAGTAACATTAACTATATAATGTCACCTCAACTAAATAATACTATTACGATAATAATGAGCTTTATGTTGAGTTGTATAATTTATTCTCACAATAAACAGAGAACGTAATTCAAAAATTACGAATTTGATGTAATAATCTTTACGACACATTTTTTGTGCACTAAGCATTTTTGTTGATGTTTTCGATATTGTTCCTGCTTAAGGAAGTTGAGGCATTTCATAAAAATCACGAAAAAAATTTGTTATAGCTCTCTTCTGATAGCTTATTTAATTTAGAAATTTTTTGTAAAATTGTCAGAGTGATTGGGAAGCTAAGTATTTTGAACAAAAATTAACTTAAAGTGTTGCATTTAACCCTATGTCAAATGTTTCGTTTTGACAAGCTGAGAACACATTTTGATTTATAACAAGTCAAAAGCAATATTATTTACGTATTTTAGCACTTTTTCTGACTTGATTAGGAAACTTTTTAGTATGAAATTCGAGCTTGAATATTAGTTGACATAAAATCTAGTGACAATCGTGACGTCAAATTTAAAACTCAATTGTTGACAATTCAAATGGTTGAGATTATGTACATATCGTACCAAACTGAAACTAAAAATAATCTCATAAATAATTTTATACCTAGTTGAATGTTTGAATTCCATTTATTCATATAAAAATTAAAACTGAAACATTTTTAATTTCAAATAATCTAAATAAATAGCTGTCAAAATATAATTTGTCTGTCAAACTTCTAAATGATATATATATCTAGATCATATTTCATATTTTATTTTCTAGTTTTGTAAGAACTGTACTGCCTCAACCTCTTTAAGAACAAGTGAACCGTTCAAAATCAAGTAGATACTTCGCTTTATAGCAGTAGTTTCTCACCCCTTTCTCCCTTACCGATTCCCTATTGGCCGAGAAAACCCACCAGGCGGCATTTTGAACTTTACCACGCCAGTATATTATTATCCTCACTCTTTTATCACGCTAGCAAGCGGCATTTGTTAATTATCGTAGGAGGTATTGAATAAATTCGATAATGTCAACGTCAATTTTTTTCTCACCACGACAGAAACCATTGAGAGAGCTGAGTCGGTTGTATCTCACTACGGCTGAACAGAGCAACGTCGCGGTAACCAATGACGCCTGCAACGAGACCCGTAGCGGACTTCCTCTGCTGCAAGTTTGGCCGAGTGAATCGCCGAGGGCCGAGAACGACAGCCAGTTTCAAACTTTCGTATTTCCTAGCACACCCCAGGAGAACGTGAATGACAGCGGCATCGAATCGATTCAGGTAGCGCTAAGACGACCAATCGAGGCTCTCGAGTATTATTTAAAATATTATCGATTCTCAAGGCCTCGCCGTCCCCATGCGGTGCAGCCTGCAACAGCGCGGCCACGACGCCGCAGCAGTCGCGACGCGCGAGCCTGTTGCATCCGGATCACGCGCGGCTACAACTGCATCATCTCCATCACAACCACCATCATTCGGGCTCGAAGAGTCCGCCGACCCCGGATCGCAACTCGATCGACGAGGACCTCCCGCCCGTACCGCCGAGTCCATCGAGTTCGACGACGAGCAGCTTGAGATCGATGCAGAGCTCGGCGATTGCATCTATGCACTCGCAGGACAGAAGGAGGAGTAGTCGGTGAGGACTTGCAATTCAGAAAATAATTCTATTCAGGTTAGATGTACCATTTGTGGCCAGGAATCGGCGAAAAAAAATATTTGAATGACGATTACTCGATTACCTTTGTAATCAGTAATCGGAAACAAAATATTAATGATTACTTTTGTAATCAGTAATTGGGAACAAAATATTAATGATTACTGCTATACTTTTTCAGAATCATTCGATTAAAACATCAAAATACATTTTCATGGAGTCAAAAACCATTATTCTTCTGTTTAATAGCTGTAGACCGTCATTATTTCTAGGTAAAATGTAAGTTTTTGAAACATAATCATTAATATTTTGTTTAGATATGTTGACGTCATTGTGAATATTTCATGATGCTTGTTAACTAGATATTCTTCCGAAAAATATTAAAAAAACAACCAGAGTCGTAGTGTATCTGTGCAATTTCTTTTATTGTTAGTAAAAATCTTAAAAAAGACTCTATAAGTGAGTCATTAATAATTATTGAGAATCGTGTGTAATATTCATAGTATTCTCGAAATGATCCACTAATTTTATTATTTAGATCACTTGAAAATTTATCAAAAATGGTACTATGGCCACTACTGGTACAACAGGCATCACAGTACAATTTAACTCTTTTTTTACAATAAAGAGAGTTCTGAAGGTTTATGCATGTAAAATCAATTTAATCATAATATTTAATGAAGGAAAATCAATTAATCAATTCTTTGATGTATTAGTAGTCGAAATATTAAGGTTTATACATGTGTGTGTGTAATAATTCGACTACTAATACATCCAAGAATTGATTGATTGATTTTTCTTTATTAAATATCATGATTAAATTGATTTATAACTTTTGATCAAAAACATGAAATTTCTTAAAGCGGCCACAAATGGTGCATCTATCCCAGTAAGATTAAGGGATTACATCACTCACGAGAAAATACGAACAAATTAAACTTGAAATTCATTTATTCTATCACAGATAACACGGTCGCCTCTTTCGAATACACTTTCCAAAATAATTAAGAGGACACTTATCATTTTCACGCAATTATAATTCGGCTAAAGATGATTGAATTGAATTGAGTAAGTAATTATTTTAATAAAAGGGATTCAATCTCTTAAATGATCACTTGATTAAACTTGATTATTTTTAGCTGATATAAAGTCATTTGAAAATGACAATTTTGTCACCTTAATTTTTTAGGGAGTATATCTCGATATAAGATGAAAAATGTGTTTTCATATTGTTAATTTAAATATACAAACTGTGTAACCCCTTAACGCATGTCCGATCATAACGCGTTTACTACTACTTAAGAAAGAATCCTGTTTTAACCCGTTGAGGACACACGGAGTCCAACGGACCCCAGACAAATTTCAATGCAATTTTAAATCAACACTAACAACACTAACAACACTAATAACACTAATCAACGATAAAAAAAATTGAATTTTTTTAAGACTTTGCCACACGGCAAAGTAAGTAAGTAAGTTTGAGTAAGGCCACACGGGGTCGACAGAACCCCACAAAAAAAACAACACGTCCGCACTAATATGACTCTGCAGGATAACTAATGCCAAAGAGACCTTCGTAGCGTGTCAAAACTTGTTGTGGAAACTTCAAACAACAACAAATGCAATTGCATAGAAATTTGTCTGGGGTCCGTTGGACCCCGTGTGTCCTCAACGTTATTTTTTCGATGTGTGTCCTCAACGGGTTAAAAGGATTGAAAAACGTTTTCGGTGATTTTTTGTGTGGTAAAAAATAATTTATCATAGCAAATTTTTAGGTATAGTTTGTTTTATATTTTCTACTACGAAACGATTTTTTTCGAACACAAATATTTATTTTTGCATGTTTTATGTGCACATTTGCACAAAGCCTCGTTTTCAGCTAAAACAGAAATAGAGCTTGTAGTACATGTCTACAGCAGACAAGGAACGGTCATTTTTAATCTTTATATCTCTCTCGTCTATTTAAGCCTAAAACACACTGATTTGAAACCCTGAGATTTCATATTTTTCGCAACTTAGAAAAAACGTGTTTTCAGTTAAAAAAATAACTTCATCATGTTGAAAAAATTGCTTAAACAAATGTACTTAACCATTTCTTTCGGATTTAATATTTTCATGCCATACCTGTTTTAGCCAAGCTCTACTTTTTTCATAGGATTTGTACACACATGTACATCAAATATGCTAATAGTGTAAATATTTTTGCTTGTACTACAATCATATTACGAACTATACCCAAAAATTCACAATGACGAGTCGTTTCTCGTCTCCTTGAAGGAATTTTCGAAAAACAAAACTTTTATGCCTCGTAATCTCGTAAGCCAGGACAACCACTTGAAAGCTCTGTCTTCCATAATACAGATACAGCATGTTCGACGCGCTGGATCTCGAGTACGCTATTTTGCGGGCAGCTGCGCGCGGCTCGGTCGGACCGTACTCGTTCTCGGAGTCTCTACACAAGCTGACCTTCACCCAGAGCCTAGCCTTCCCGGCGCTGGCCCGCGGTCTCGCCTCTAAACAGAGCGTACCAGCCAGACGGCAGCAGCAGCACGTCGAGAGCGGTCTGAACGCTTTCGCCAAGGTCGTGACGGCTCTAGTCTTGATGCTCGTGAGTGTGCTCGTTTTCGGAGTCGTTTACAAGTTCGCGAGAACGTGAGGCTGGCTGCTGGCACCCGAGCGGCCACCCACGGCCAGTCAAAATTGATATTCGGATGCCGGCGACCCCGCACACGGCGGTGGAGTTTGAATTTCGGAACTCCCTCGATGCTGCCACTTAATTGGACGTTCGTTTTTTCAACGTCGCAAATTTGTGAAAAATATAATGTTCGATCCGATTGATAGGGTTTTATTAATCGAATGATGATTTATCGAAGCAGGAATACCTGCAATAAATTCATTAAAAATATATCAATCGTTTACTTTTACTGATGATCATTAATATTAATAAATTACATTTATTGATGATCGGAACTTCTTTAAATTTTTCTAACGACTTTTCTTGCTCAACTAATTAAAGTACTGTTCTCTCTATTTATTACCATAGAAATTTCAATTTCGAACTGCTGACGATATTTTTTTAATGAAATTCCGTAATTAAATTAATTTTTATATCGAACGAGTCTTTTTTCGAAAAATATTTATACCACGAAAATTTGCTTAAAAAATTACTATCCATGTTATCTTTCCTACAGCAGAACTGTATTTTCTATTTATTGATTTTTAGTGCCTTGCTCATTATAAAATCTGGCGAGTATCCATTACTGGTACTCTAAAAGAAATCTTCTCTACTTCTTGATCTATAAAGTGATCTATAGATGACAATCGCTGGTTAAGTACTTACAAGAGTCCAGCTCCGTAAAATAAGTATATATTCAGTGGTAATGAAAATTTTTTTCATAATTGAGGGCGAAAAAAATTATATAAATACTGTTATAAAGTTGAAGATCGATATACATACATATATGCTCAAAAAAATGTTTTCGGCACACTACGTAACGATTTTTCCGGTGGACACACCTAATGCTAAAATAGCATGTTGATATCGATAAAATTGGGACCGGCGTGTAATTAATTTTTTCCTCCAAAAGGAGTTACGAAGGTTGTGATACACTTGATACGTTATCTACTGTATAAATATATTTTTATTCTCCAAAAGTACGTCATAATTGAGGTAACGAGCGAAAAAGATTCAGAATATTTTATTCGCGAGCGATCGAAAAATTGATCGAGCTAGGAAGCCCGAATATTCCCCTCGACGCAAGGTCGAGAGCTTTACTTCCCCCACACCGGCGAAGCGAGTCGAATCATTCGGCGACGTGCGTTTCCATGACCTAATTTCCACAGAATATTCGAACCAGCATTATTCTCATTTTATGAAAAACATTAAAGGCAAGAAGAGTGATATATTACGTAGTTTCGAAACTGCGCATCAATCTAGAATTATCGAGCCTTTTTTAGTACTAAAATATGTACCGTTTGATACTGATTTTACTACTGAGACGTAATCTGTGTCGAGATGATGGCGTCGGTCCCAGAGGTCAGTGATCGCTTATTCCCTCAAGCTTAAATGGTCTCTTCGAAATCTAAAATTTGAATCAAATAAAATTTTCAGGAAATACTGCATGCGTGATAAATATTTTGTATAAACGTATTATAAAAATGTTAAAAAAAATTCGAAAAATGATGGCAATTTCTTCGACTTCGATGAATCATGGCAGAGTAACTCTCCGTGGTACACATTGATCGAATGAATGAAAACGGAAAAATGTGTACATATACCGAGACTCGGTGTCTTCTCGATTGCGAAGCGAGTATATGTATGAAACAACGATAAATCTCTATTCAATTCAAATTTATCGAGCTACGACAATGCCGCACTTTATAAATCTTTCTCAATATTATCAAGAAATCGTACAAACATTGTACAACTGTTTCTAAAATATAAGTCTTCTTTTATACTTCAGGTAATCTCTCATTATGCGTTCGACAATGAAAATTAAAATTAAGAGGCTATACATTTTAAGGAATTAATTAGATTAATTGAATTCGATTGTGTTGATGCAGATTTCGTATTGAAAAAATGATTATGTAAAAGCGAAAAAACAGAAGAGTTTATTAAATACATTTTATAATGTACATTATAGTGCCAACGTTTTTTCAATTTAGTTTTAGCTGTACTTAATAACAGTAATAAAACTATTTTACGGATAATTCTCCTCATCCATAATAGCGATTATCTTATTTCGGCACGATCAAATCGACTACCTGGAACTGGAGAGCACATACAAAAATAAAAACCGTACTTTTTATATTGCAGTGTTTCTTTCTTACCTGGAAATCTTGTGTTCGGCTCGTTAAACATTGATTTTATGGATTGTGAGATTGAAACGATGGGGACAAATAAATAACCGAGTAGAAGAGAAATGATAGAAGTATCACAGGACGACTGTAACATCATCGTATCAGCTGAATACCCTTTTATTTATTCGACTGACGTATAAGTTGGGGTTCGTTTTAAATTTCATTTCATTTCATTCTTAAAATCCTTCTAGTTTTTCGTAGACACGCTTATTTTTACTTACGTTCCACGTATAACATTTTTTTACATCATATTTTGTTTACGCGTAACGTGCTAATTATCTACGATGATCATTCTCCTCTTGCAGTCATTGATACATTTGATTTAGCCTGCTACACGTTCACATTTTTTGCTAGTCGACGTTCCATTGTTTCGATTTTTGATTGCAATTCTACAGGGTGTAAATAACTTTGGAATCAGTCACTCGGCTATCGATAGATTGCGAGATTTTAAGCCTAGTTCTCTTTAATTTTAATTTAAGAGAAATTTTTTTTTTCAATACTCTAACTGATAGTCTTGGCTTAAAGAGAACTATTCAGCTTGAAATTCTGCGATTTATCAATAATTGAGTGACTGGGGCCGAAATTATTTACACCCTGTACATATATACATATACCTTCCTCATCCTATTGATTCTTGGAAATATAATTTTACATAAAACTCTGTTTATTGCTACTTTATTAGATACATATGTGGTCATCTCTTTTTTATACTTTTACATAAACGCGAGCTTATTTGCATTTTCATGCATTCGAAAGACGTAGATTTAGTGTTAAAGATTCCCCGCCCCCTTCCCTCTGCCCTCCCCCCTCCCCCCTCTCCCTCCCCCCGAAACTACACAAATTTCACAATAATTTTCCAGTAGTTTTTCTTAACATCAAACCAGAATATATTAGAAATTCGAGCAGCAAATAACATCTCAATTGATTTCATATACATTTAAAGAGCAACAGCATTCGTCAACAATATCAACAGTAAAAAGTAAAGTAAACTTGAAAAATAATAAACGAGGCCGATCGAGTCAAATTTTACTTAATTCAACCATTTGTTCGAATTTTTCGTTTCTCGATCGTGTATAAGAGGTATGCATTGGAGTGCATATGTGCTTTCGTTGAAACTTTGAATATACGACAGTGACGAGGAAATGAAATACAAACGAAAATAAAATATACATAGCAGTGTTTGCCCCGCCTCTCTTTATTACCTCCCGCGAAGGTATATATTTGAAAATACCAAACGACCGTTGTGTCGAACAAATGATCACAATACTCGTAAAAGCTTGAATCCGACACCCTGTGTTCTTCGTAGACGTCTAATGTTTCACGCTTAGGCCGTACTCGTTGCTATTTTTTCACCGAACGTTAGATGTACGCACCCTGGACGAATCCGTCCTGTGATAAACTCGACGGTTTCGATTGTAGAAAAATAAATTGCAATTACGTCGGCGAATTGAGCGCGGATACGTCTTTTCGTTACAGCTTTTTGTATATTCGAAAGTACGCGCGAGTAAACATCGCCGATTGCATAATTAATGGCGACGAAGTTATCACAGAAACGTTGCACGTCGACCCGACTATCTAAATTTCTTTTCTTTTTAGAAAATACCAATTTCTCGACCGAACAATTCCAATATCGTTATTTTTTCCCCGTTCGAAACAGGTAAATTATTCCAAATTAATCGAGAAGATTACTTGTCGCTTATCTAGAGAAGAAATTGTGTAAAAATCAACTTTCCATTGTACCTTGACAGTTTAGAACTTCTACACAAATTCAGGATTTTTAAATAGGGACACTGAGTATCCGTGTGTACTCTTTGAGTGTGTCAAAAATACTTTTTTTGGCGATTGAAACGTTACTTCGAGATTCGTTTCAGAACTTTGTATCAATTGTTTTACATTTTTTTATTCATATCCTTCGTAATCGCTGCACAATTTAAAAAAATATAGCTACAGTAAAACCTGATTTCGGATATCCTACACCACGATTATGTACTTTGCACGTTATCTTAATATATACATACATATATATTTATATGTGTATATATATTACGTTTGTCTATTGCGGCGGTTACGACCGATATGGAGATTTGTTTAGGTAGAGAACATCGCGATCCATACAGTGTTTCACCACATCGACTTACCTTTGTAGAATTTATACTAATGTAAAATGCTATAACAAATAAAAGTTGACACTAACAGTGACCTTGTACAAGAAGAGACTCGCTATTCTCTTATTCGGTGATAACGAATGAGAATCTAACGGTATTCCATTACAACGAAAATTTTTACTGAGATTTTTTTCGTCCCATTTGTTCTCGTATTCAATTCTGATCTCTCTTCGTCTAGACTGTCGATTCTCTTTACGTATACAACAAGGTAATTTTTCGAAGAAGAAGAGACAAAAATCGAAGAAAATATCAACGTACGCGTCTTTCACGCATATCGAACGAAAAGCGTATCGATATACACACAATGTATATAGATAAGAACTACTCCGTATTCTGTGCGTGCGTGAACACAATGAAAAATTAGTGACAGCGTTATTTAGCTACGATATCGATTCATCGCATGACAATAGTTAATGATCACAATGATATCTTGAAAACAATGAATAGATACAAGCTAGGCGATCGTAGATTCCCTAGCGATACACGCGATCTCATTATAGAGACACGGAGATGCTAACACTTAGAAATTTATACTTAACTACGAATTCGTTTTTACTCGCAAACAAGAGGTACATTTTTCGACTTTTTTTGTTTCTTTTTTTTCTCGTTTAATATTGCGGTGACTTTTTCTTCGTTAGCCCCAAAAATTACTTTCGATTTACTTTAATCGTGTATTTATGCACACAAATGCAATATTCCAAATTTCAAAGATAGAAACGAATTGTACATGTGTATACCGTAGTATGAAATTACAGAAACTCAAAATCTCTTTTTGATTAATCGAAACGACGTATTTGAGAGACGACACGGAAATTTCGGGATACCACGTTTTTTCTCTCTCGAACGATTCATTTTATCGCAATGTTTAGGTGGACGACAGCTTTTTATCTCCGTTGCGAACGACCCCTGGAGATATCCAGGAGGTTGAGGCTAGATCGAATCCGCAAATTTCGTCACTCTCGAAATTGCTCGATCGGTAATATCAAAGCGTTTATTAGAGCCATTAAGCTACTGATAGATGATTGGATGAGTAGGCTCGACTGGAAGGTCGCTGTCCAGATCCAAAGACACGCCGTCTTTCGAAACTAGGTAATGCGTCAGAAGTTGGCCCTTGCCTTTGACGAAGACCATGCCGCGTTGTTCGAAACCGAAGCCAAATGGCTCGAGGATCTTTCTCGTTTCGTCGGTTACCTAGAACGTAGAAAATAATTTGTTTATCTTTGTGCCTTAATAGATTGTACAACAAGTGAATTTTTTTCTCAGTGCACGAGTTGTACATGATAGGGTAAATGTGTAATTTGTGGCCACTGTACCACTTGTGGCCACTTCGAAATTCATATTGATATACTAAGTCTTTGATTCTTACTATAACATAATTTAGTTTATTTCTACGATTTTTAGATATGAGCTGGTTTTTTTGAAAGTGGTACAAGTCCACTTTTTAAAAAAATTGAGTTAATGATAATTTCGATGAGCTATAGACACTTTATCTCCATAGTTACAATATGAAAAAAAAAATGGACTTATACAACTTTCAAAAAAACCAGCTCATATGTTGACGTCATTGTGAATATTTCATGATGCTTGTTGAGTAGGTATACTCTCAAAAAATATTAAAAAAACAACCAGAGTCGTAGTGTATCAGAACAATTTCTTTTACTGTTAATAAAAATCTTAAAAAAGACTCTATAAGTAAGTCATTAATAATTATGAGAATCGTGTGTAATATTCATAGTATTCTCGAAATAGTCCACTAATTTTATATCACTTGAAAATTTATCAAAAATGGTGCTATGGCCATTAATGGTACAACAGGCATTACAGTACAATTTAACTTTTCTTTACAATAAAGAGAGTTTTGAAGGTTTGTACATGTAATAATTCGACTACTAATACATCAAAGAATTGATTGATTGATTTTCCTTCATTAAATATTATGATTTACGATTAAATTGATTTAATTTTTGATCAAAGACATGAAATTTCTTGAATTGACCACAAATTATACATTTACCCTTTTTTTTTGCAATAACAGCAGAGAAAGTTCTGGTATATGATTACAATTTTGGTAATAAGGAGAAATAAGTAAATCATAAATAATGATGAAAATTATACTATTCATTATCGCATACTTTGCAGTGCGTCAACTTTACCACACAATGTGTGGTAATACACAAACAATTACTCAAACACATACAATGCACAAAATCGAACTTTCCATGCGAGTTTTGCAAAAAAAAATAATCCTTTACCTGAATGCAGCCCACTTTGCCAGTACTTTCCATCCTAGACGCAACATTGACCGTATTGCCCCAAATATCGTAATGAGGCTTTCGCGCTCCGATGACGCCAGCGGTAACAGGGCCGTGATTGATTCCCATTTTTAACACAAAATGATTGAAACTTTGTTCATTTATACTAGATAGCGCTTTCTTTAGTTCCAACGCGAATTCCACTAAAGTGCATAAATGCCCCCATCGTGGTCCATCCTCGGATTCTACCGATTCGGTGATTCCCGATGCAGCCATGTACGTGGAGCCTATTGTCTTTATTTTAATAATGCCTTTGAACTTATCGTGATCCAAAATCTGGAAATAATTCGAGCAGGGGTTAGTCCCGATTTCAACAAATTGAATTTTGTACACGGTAAAAAGAATGTGCAATATGTTAAACAAAATCTCACTATCGATGCTCTTATGTTGATTATTTACTATACATAATCATTAATTCAATTGTATAAGACAAATTACATATTATTTATGAAAAATAAAACTTTAAAATCAGTTATTGTACAATTTATTATAATTGTTTTGTGATGAACATAATTTCCGAATGTTTTATTTCGACTCGATCATGTGTATACATATATATATTTATGTTAAATTGAGACCATTCTTTTAACCGTGTATCGGAATGAATTTCGTTACTTACAGCATCAAAATCAGAGATGACCTCGTTCAAAAATCTGAGGCACTCAAGACCTTGATTGTTAATACTTTCCTCGCTGTAAAAGTCCGCGAAATTGGGCATACTGGCGAAGAGAACGCCCACCTCGGAGTAGCTCTGACTGTAGAGATCGTCATGATGCCTGGCCCTCGATAGGAAATACGCAGCCACGTGGGGTGGTAGAATATTGTATATCAAGGCTCCGTTACGCCGTTTCATATCGGCGGCGCGTTCTCTCTGCGCGGCAACCTCCCTACCGCGAAGGAAGAGCGTTCTCCTGGCCTTTTCACCCTGCCGAACAAATATATTCATCGGGATTTGCATATAATTGAACTGGATGTCCCGGGACGAAATTTCGAGTATTTTTGTACGCTATTCTTTTATTTTTAAAGTATTCTTATGGTATCCCGTTAGCCACTGAGAAATACTGATGAAATACCATTGAATATCATGCAAAGTACACGTATAGGATATTATTTATGACAACGTGATAATCTTTTCGAATATCAAGTATGCCACCCAGTATCATATACGTTACTAAACTAATTACTATGGGGAGCTTAATAATCTCGAAAAAAATTACTTATTCGAACTATATATAGCTCCCCATGCAGTAACCTGTTGAAAGACTATCACGATACAGTGATACATCAACACTCAAAAGTGCAGAAACGTTTATGTTTTTCAGTACATGATTTTGTATCAAAAGCTTTATTCGATTCCGAAAACATAATGTATGAATTTTGATCGGAATCCAATGAAGCGTCCCATACAAAATCATGCATCGAAGAATAATAAAAATTTCTGCGCTTATAAATGTTACTGAATATAGTTTAATTAGAATAAAATTGGATAATAAGTGTTGAAAAGAAAATAATTCATGTTTACTTTGAATGCTAACAATGTATACTGCATAATGTATGTATACTTGATGTATAAATAATATTAATAAATTTGGATGTATCACGAACCATATGTCTTAATCATATGGAACATAATTTGGATCGTTCTTGTTCAGAATACTATTGAAAGCGTTAAAGAATACTTCAATCTTATTCTTGGAATTTTAGAATTCAAATCTCTCTCTAGTCCCTACGACAAATATCCAAAGTGATGGAGTATTATTTTGAGCTTCATTTTCAATATTGAAATTAATGGTATTTTATGAGTAAACGTATGGTATACTATATGAATATGCCTTATACTTGTTTCAGATAAGAAGTTCGACAAAATACTTTTAAATTACTCACTGATATTCAGTCTTCAACAAATTTTATTTTGAAAGACGTTTGGAAAGAATATCTATTATACGAAGACTGGAAGAATATTCTCTTGCAAACAAAATTTCCAGTGTTCGAAATAGTTATTCTGATGTAACTCGACGAAGAAGAGTCCAATTTCGACTTTAATTTTAATACGAATACAACTACTGTACACTGAGGAAAAAATGTTGTTGAACCAATTAAATATGCAATCATATAGTGCCAAGAGGATAGTTTGTTGAGTGGAATAAAAATCTTTTGAGTGAAATATATTTATTGGTTGATTTAACAATTATTTTGTCAGATTAAACAATTAATTCATCAAACTGACAAAATATCCTCTTGGCACTGTATGATTATATATTTAATTGGTTCAACAGCATTTTTTCTCAATGTATGAATACTAATAAATACTCGCGAATACTGATAGAAACTGTTAGAATATCAATGAGTACTCCTAGAATACTTTAAATTTTGTCTTTCTTAAAGAGAATCCATATACTCACGTATCGCGCGGTTATAACCAGACACGTGGCTATCGTGAGAATAGTCGCGGAGAGAGAATATTTGAGCGGAGATGTATTCGCCGGACCGGGTGGCTTAAGCGCATTGTCTTCCCTGTCCAAGCTGTGCCCGAGGCACATGATGTTCATAGCACACTGCGCACCGGCTAGTACGTACATAAAGAAAGCTTTCCTGAGGTAACACATATAGGTAGGCATGGAGATAGCGATTAGCGCGAGGACTCCTATGTAAGAATAATACGACGGGTGCGGACACTTTGCCGCGTGGCTCGACGAGACGTTTACGCGTGGCTCGATGTCGTCTATAATGGCACAATTACCCTGCCGGAAGAATCGAGAGTCGTTGTAGACAATAATATATCGAACGATTCGAATGAAATTCAAGTGCTGTACCATATCGAGTAGGAGAAAATCGATGAGCGAGAGGGTCATGAGTGTGGCCAGGGCTCTCCTTAACCACGTAGCTCGTACGGCGTTACCGAGGCAGGTGGCACCGGCTAAAACTACACCGAAGAGAGCGACCACCACGGCTCCGCCCCATGTGAACGGACCAACCGGTTGAAACCTCCAGACTGGCGCGGTGCAGAGAACCGTCAAAGGACCACCGAGCAACGACAGCGGTGAGAAGGCCTCTTCGGCTCTGTGAAACGCTTTCTCGACACTCGGATCTTTGAAATGTAAGGTCAGCCAAGAAGCTTGCCCCTTCAGACTCGCGCTGGCGCCTGCTTGACAATAGAAAAGTGCGTTACCGACGAATAAAGGGGTTAAGTTGGTTTCAAAATTTAAAAAAATCGATTTTTTTTGCTTACCTTATAATTCAATATGTTTAGAATATTCTCTCAAAATTTCAAAACGATCTGAGTAATATTCTAAGAGATATAGCCTTCGTTGAAAGTGTATCGCATGCTTCTCGAAACTACATTTTTGAAATCGGTAGTGACGATTTCTCGAAAACTTATGAACCGATCTTTTTCAAATTTTGCACACTTCTTCAAAATAACATTACCTCGTGCTTGAACGAAAGATTTTTTTTCCATTATAAGTGATTTTTCAAGGCCATGAAAGGTGCAAATTTTACTAAAAAATGGAGTTTTTTTGTTCTCAACGGCGCCAAAAATGCACTTTTTGTTTTTTTCTCTTCGTCCAAGCACGAGCTTCAAGCACCTACTAACAGAAAATTTTTGATTTTTGCATTTTGGATGAATCTGTCATGAGTTATCATGACCATGTCGAGAGAAATTTTTTTTGAGGGGTCACAGGAGACGACGTGTCCACGCCTTAATTTTCAATATTTTTTGATGAAAATTTCACAAATTACTTATAAAATATATATCTTTTCTATGGTAAATTGATGGAATGAAATATTTTGTTGGTTAGATAAAAAAAGATCGTAAAAATGCACGTTTTTTAAGTCTTTGAAACCTACCTAACCTCTTAACCCTTTGAGACATGAATTTTTTTTTTTATTATTATTTTGAGGAGGATAAAAATATGTACAATCATTTGTACAATTCATATGTACAAGCATCAAAAAGGTGGGACATTTTTCATACCACCGTGCCCCAAAGAGTTAAGCTATGAAAGCGAGTACTCCGAGCAATTATTTTTTTTTTTTATTCTTACTTTCCAACTCTTTCCTAAGACGCTGTCGAAAATCATCGGAGTCCTCTTTATTCCTATTCTCTCTCTCGATATTTTTACGAGCAGCTTCGACATCGGCCAGTGACGCCAAACTTTTCGTTACAGCGGGTTTGAATGGGCGTAGGGCTTTGACGATGAAGTACGTGACAATTCCTGCTTTATACAGCGCTTCCTCTCTTTTCTCACCGTACGCGGGTTCCACTTCGAACTCGCCATTGAGAAATCTTAGCGTTGAATTCGAAATGTGCACCCTTCTGAAATTCACGAATGTCGGTCGTTAAAATTGAAATATATGTATAAATATGACATTTGCCTAATTTCCATTCTGCCTACATTTCGCGTGCCCTGTCTCCCAAGATTTCCGAATAAATTGAACTAAGAACGGTTGTATTTTTGCTAAACGCGTTTTGGCTGACACCGACACCGTTACTACATATAGTAACGTTTACTCAAGAGTTTAGTGAAGTTTATGTTAGAAAAAAGTAGGAGCTGACTAATAACAACAATGTTATTCATTGTAAATAGCATTGCATCTTGCAACAACGTTAATTTTGGAGAATCAAAAAGGCCTGTTTTAATCATTCTATCCGAGATTTTTAAATAATGCAGAAATTCACGAAGTGGATTAATACTCATTGTTGTTTTGATCTTATTTCATGATGAAATCATACTAGGTTTTCATTAAAATCTACAAATTTCAAATATGTTAAAATGACAATATGCAACATATTGGGTTGATATTGTTTGATAGGTTTAACAATAATAACTTTAGTCTTATTCGTTGCGACTTACTTGGTAGGCTCGTGAGCGTTTATGAATCTATGTAAAAGTTATCAAGATTTCGTCTGAAATTGTCATTTTTTTCTTTTAATATACGAATACTTGTCCCGATATACCAATAAATATTTAAAGAATTTTTTTTTGTATGGTGTTTTTCTTTCGCGAAGTCCTTACCCCGCTCTACCGCTGCTCTCCATTTTGTTCGCTAATTCGACATCCTTGCTGTAAACGTCGAACTGCCACTGCCTCTGACCGAGGACACCAGCCAGTACAGCCCCGGTGTGGATTCCCACTCTCATATCTACAGGACTCTTGGTGGTTTGCTGAACGTATTTAATGGCCTCTACCATAGATAGGCCCATATGGACGCAGAGAATCGCGTGATCTGGTCTTTCGACAGGCGCGCCGCTAATGCAATAATAGCAATCGCCGAGGATCTTAATACGCAGCTGTTCGTACCTGGAAAAATTGAGGAAGCAAAATGAAAGTAGAAGATTCGCAATAGGAAAGATCTCTCGCGTAATCTAAAAGGATCCCGACTGGAAATTCTGATCCAGCAGCTATAATATTGATCAAGTCTAAGCCAGTTTTAGCTATAGCTTCCTATAATACAGAAGCTGTACGAATACTTGGTCAAGCTGTGATCAAGGAACTTTAATAGAACTGGATCAAGAATAATTTGATACAGCTGTGGTAAAGCTACGTTACAACTTCCTGTAATACAGAAACTGTACCAGTGATTTGTCAAGCTGTGATCAAGAAGCTTTCACAGAGCTGGATCAATGTTTTAATACAGTCATGATCAAGCCTCTATATATTTCTTGATCAATATTTCATGGATTTTTAGCGTCACTCGAATAGAATCTAGCTTGATCAAATGATAAAGATCCTGGATCTTTTCGGGATTCCATCTTTAGCTGAATTTTTAGTCGGGATATAACTGCAACAAGACTAACTGGAACTTGCCTCTCGCTCAATTGATCGAAACGCGCGAAAAGTTCGTTGAGGATCTTAACGAGCTCGCTGGCGCTGTAGGTGGACGAGATAGCCGTGAAACCGACGATATCCGCGTAAAGGATCGAAACATTCTCGTGCCTCGACATGTAGATCTTCTTGAATTGCGTGTCGAACGAGGCTCCAAGGTCCTGACGCATTTTAACGGCCACATGCTCTGGCAGTACGCTTAATAAGAGCCTTTCCTGTTCCGCGCTCTGCTCCTCGATCACCAATTGTACCTCCAAACTTTGTCTCGTTTCCAAAAAAGCTCGACGTTGTTGAAACTCCGCCAATGAGTAGCTCGATGCGCCTAAAATCGCGGCGCCGGTCGACAGTGTCACCGTCAGTATCTACACAAAGCGTTCATGTACTGCAATTTTACGAGTTTCGAGCTTAACGTTATACGCAATCAGCCAAGCCCGAGTAGAAAAATATAACCTGATTCAGACCTCAACACTGAACGTACCAGTAATCAAATAGACGACAATTTGAATTTAAATAAATCGTCAATATGTGAATTTTGTTTATAAAAAATACTTTCGATTATACATTCCATTATATTGAATCCTATCATTTCTGTATAAATATACAGTTAGAGAAGAGAGATGGAAGGGGGGGGGGGGCAAAGTGAGCCTTGTAAGCAAAAAATAGTTATACCTCTACGTATTTTCACTTGACACACTACTTTATATGCCTTTATTTGTTATTCAACATTGATGAGCTGTGTCCATTAAAATAAAACAATCCAAAATTTGGGGCAAAAAGGGCCCGATTGAGACAAATTACTTGCTTATTTTACTATTTTTTAAATTCTCTGCTTCGTAAATATTATCATTATGCGGTGTTTATAATAAATCAAAAATGTTGTCATTAAACTTTTTTTTACTTAATTCCTTTTCTTTAAGTTTTGTTGAGTGCATGCAGAATTAATATTTTGTATAAGCGAATTACAGAACACTAGTGAAAAAGTGATTTCGCGCGTGCGCAGTTCAATTTTCACACAACTAAACTAAATTAGTAGTTAATAATTTTGTAATAGAAAAAAAAGTAACTGTGTAATAAGTAATGAAAAGTGTCAACTTTGCCCCCCCCCCCCCCATTTGACGAGATAAGAACATAAATGCATGACAAAAATTGATATGCATGAAGCATCGGTAGATTTAGTGTTAAAATACGTCAATGTATGTAAATGCCGGGAAAATTGTGGTTTTTTTTTATTTATGTTGACCTGAGAATATTTTCTACTCGGGAAAATGTGAATTCGTCCATAAGCGTTTGTACTTTTCGATACCGTTCGAATTCCCAAAACCGAATTCAATTTTGCGAACAGCACACTCGCGAACTCTTTGCTGTCGCTGATGTCGTCGGCATAATAAAAAGAACGTCGATAGGTTTTTTTCTCTATTTGAGAATGGTCGGGCGTCGTGCACAGGTCATATATCGTAATGGCATATTCCGTAAACACGTATCCGCCTACCTCTATTTTAAACTGCCATTGATCAAACTTTACTCAAGTGTCACTAACGTACATGTCACGTGAGGATACGTCGCTCGTTACTTTCGCTTTTACGCGATCTCGCGTAATCAGTTCTGCATTCGGTCGGAAGAATTTTCGCATTTCGACATCCGAAAGTTGCTTGATCGACCGAGCTCTCGGCCTTTGCCACGAAAAAAGGCGAGAGAGTGTGTATACACTGCGCGCTCGTGCGAACGCGAAGCAAATCGATGCGGTGCCGATTGTATCTCGTTGTGACTTTGTCGTGCGATTTGATCGAGCGCTCGTTACATGTATACGAAAGAGAAATATTCTGGTAAATGGAACAATCGACTAAAACGAGAAGCTCGTCTTCGAAGAGTGGAATAACCAAATAAAAAATCGAGTACGTATTGTACATATTTTGACTTACCTCAAAATAATAAAAAAAAAAATCCGTGCCTCAAATGATTAGTCGTGATCGAGTCAAGTTCAATTTAATTGCGAGTACATTATGTTTCTGTTATAATATTTACAAAGTAAAATATATACCACGCTCCGACGTCGTGAGGTTCGATGCGGATCGATCTTATTACGCCAGAGCATCGAATAAGTGGGTGCGGGGAGGAAGCATGGAGTACATAGAAAATAAATTAACTCCGCGAGTCTATTCGGAAGCAACAGTTGTCGAAGTGGTTCTCGTTTCGATATCCATAGGTATCGCGCAAGATAAGTGATTAACTCCCCGTTAATGCATATTCCTATCAATCGATGGATCCTTGGAGCGCAATTACAAGCTCCGAACATCCACGGCCGAGTCTATCAACGCGCTGGCTTGAGGAAGTTGAGGCATTTCATAAAAATAATGAAAAAAATTCGTTATAACTCTTTTCATTTAATTTAGAAACTTTTTGCAAAAATTTCAAGGCGATTATGAAGCTATTTCGAACAAAAATTAACTTAGAGCATTGCATTTAGTCCTATGTATTGTAATATGTAATATGTATGTATGTAATGTGTCGTTTTGATAAGCTAAGAACACATTTTGATTTATAACAAGTCAAAAGCAATATTTTCGACATATTTCAGCACTTTTTCTGACTTGATTAGGAAACTCTTGAGTAATAAACTTCAAGCTTGAATATTAGTTGACATCAAATCTAGTGACAATCGTGACGTCAGATTCGAAACTCAATGACGAACAATTCTAATGTTTGAGATTATGTACATATTGTACCAAATTAAAACCAAAAATAATCATTTATTCATTCATTTATTCATATAAATATTAAAACTGAAACATTTTTAATTTGAAACAAACTAAATGAATAGCTGTCAAAAAATAATATTTCTGTCAAACCTCTAAATGATATATATATATATATCTTGATCATGTTTCATATTTTATTTTCTAGTTTTATTAGAACTGTACTGTCTCAACCTCCTTAAAAAAAAGGTATAATTAAAAAATCGATATTACATTCCACGAGAGGAAAAAAATGGCAATAAAACGAAGGAGGGTGCGATAGAAGAGACAATAGACGAAGAGTGTCCCCTACCAAAACGTCAATCGGTGCTTTGGCTGGCTCCTTGGAGAGACCGACGACTGCGACGATGTAAGTGGCGGCCGTGCCTAAGGCCAGGAGGCCGCAGAGCGACAACCTGAGGGGCAGAGTGGCGAAAAGTAGATAGAGCAGCAGTAGCAACCAACCGAGTCCGTCCCTGGGCGTGACCTCGGTGGTCTTGAGGAACAGCTGAGCGAGCAGTTCCGCGGTCGACAGCTGCCAGGCCACGTGCGGCACCACGGCCCACAATACGTTTCGCGATCTGGTACCGCTCTCGGCCCAAGCGAGGAGGCCCAGGTTAACCCCCACGAAGACGGCTGTCAAACCGCGAGCTGTCAACTCGGTCTCGGGCGAGGCAGCGATGTACACGCCGAATATCGCCGCGGATATCAGGAAACATTGCAGTCCGCCCCTGCGTTGCTGCAGAGACGAAGCTTGGTAGAGCTTCTCGAGCTTGGCATTGCTGAAGCTCGTTTTCAGCAGGTTCGACGGTCTACCCGCTACCAGGTAGGAGTCCTCGTTCGATGGTTCCAATCTCTGCGGCATTGTCATTTATGCGTCCTTCGTTCGAAACTTCTTGCCGAAACTCTTTTTCTCCTCTACGAAACGGGAATACTTGGTGGTTTTTTCTTCGTTGAGCTCTGTCGTTTCTTCATGTTCGAGTCGAGAGGGTGCGTTGTATTATTCGTTGATACCAGGTGAGGAAAAGCTGCGGGACCCAGCCCTCTCGATCCCGTTCGCCGTCGATATTCGTTGAACTCGATTGTTCGCGTTTTTTTTTTTTTTTTATTCTAGAGCCTGCACGTTCGAAATATTCCTACCGTGCTGAAGTAGCTGATCTCGAAACAGCAAATACTTTCGTCTGGTTATCGAGACCCTGCATTCGGTCATACCGACGTAAACTATCATTCACACTGCACTCGACGAAGCGGTGTATAAGTCACTCATCGAGGCTCACCGTCCGGAATTAACTCTCGGCGAGAAACGCACAAAGCAAAGCTGTTCGCGTTACTTAGGCATACACATCGGGGGACTACTCGGTCACTCTGGTGTTTCGTTGAGTTCGCGAGGATGGAACGGGCCGAGGTCGCGTCTAACGTCGGGACAATTTCATCGCGGTTACGTGTACGATCGAGGGTGCACCTGGGTACGGGGAAGAAGGAGGCAGCACACACGAGAGGGTTACACCGGACGAGGCTTGGTTTACGCAACTCTCCCGCACACGCGCCGAGAAACTGGCCGGGGTCGCCACCACCGGCTCTCTTTCAATCGTCTCTCTCTCCTCTCTGCTCTCTTCTCGTTCCGAGACGACTTCTCGTGCGTATCGCTCGCCCTTCGGTCAACGGGGGTACTGAGCGCGCGCGCATCCGATCGCGTCGTCCAGGCGTGCGCTCTGCCTGCCACAGCTCGACCCTCCCCGGGTCGATATCAACCACCACAGAGCCAAACTCGAAGCAGCCCTACACTCTCTATCCTTCTATTCCCCTCTCTCCCTCTCCCTCCTCGTTCCACCTTATCGTCACCTGCGATATCGTTCCTCTCGGCACACCCTCGACTTGTTTCCCTCCAACTCTATCTTCTTCCGACCTACACCAATCTATTAATCAACTGACTCGACTACTTCTTTTTAATGTTATATATTCCCGCTCTCTCATTTGTTCGCCATAGCGGGCGCTGTTTCACTTGGAATATATAAAATAAATCGCAGCGTATAATTGAAAACATTCGAATGGATCTCTTCGTCTGAATAGCCTTTTTAGGCAATCTTCTCATCGCCGCGACTCGAGGAGGGGAGGAAGAGAGTTTGCGTAGAACCGGATTACGTGAATTACTCGTTTATTTTTAAACGAGGAGTCGCGAAACGTCGATATATTTTTTTATAAAAATTGTTTGCTTTCTTCGAATTTTGGTACGCCAAGGGAGAAATAGGTCTGATACTGTTCGATAAAACGAGGGAATATTTGGATTTTAGAGGAACATAAAATATACAATAAAAGATATCGATTATTTCTCATCGATTGGCAGAAACGTACCTCAAAGCGAAAACTGTGTAGTCGGCTTCGTTCGGTACGTTTCTATGTATACTGCGACAGGGAAATTACTTGGAAGGAAATCCTATATCGATATTAGGATGGGCCAAAAAAAATGAATAATTTTTTTTTCTTCTGGTACCTTGAAAATATTGTTCAAAGTGATCAAAAAATCATATTAGCGAATTATGAGATCTGAGAAATAATTTTTTAAATTCAAAATGTTTTTACTCGATGATAAATCAGCGTAATGTAAAAACTTATACAAATTATCTCAATAAACTCTTATGGTGTTTTCCTAAGTCTGCTGGTTCACTTTGAACAATATTTTCAAGGTACCAGAAGAAAAAAAAATTATTCAACTTTTTGGCTCACCCTAATCGATATAAATATCAAACAAGTTTATCGAAATCCCTGTTTTTCGTAAAACGATAATTTTATTTGTCAATATTGTATCTTAAACTTTACAAAAATATTATGTAATTCTCGATGACTGAAGGGAGTAGTCGATTCTCCGGCGACTGTCGTCTACGACCGTGAAATTTGAAAAAATTTATGAGTCGAATCTACAAAGCTTGTTCGCCGAGACCACTCATAACTATGGATGAGCGGTTTTCACGAACCTCGAACGAGATTCCCAATAGGAAATCAATTTCTTAAGAAAACGCGAACGTCGCCTGGCTCCAAGGAGAATGAATTTCGAAATTATCGAAACATTGTTTTTGTTTTAACGAACTTCCCACTTACAGAGTACGAAAAATAATAGTTGGTTACGCATAACGCCGCGGCCTCCAAAGTTAAATATTACATAGCGCGTCTTATCACTTGGGAACTTAAATTCTATGTTAGACGAAAACTAATTAAACTAACAACCGCAATTCGTTAATGAACTACTGTACTTTGTCGCAAGAAAAAAAAGCAGGTACTGTAGTGGTAAACTGGCACAGTAGTTCAGTCCTGCAGCATTTTGATCTTCTCTTCGGGAATCACATATCCCAAATCGCGCATTTCTTTAACGATTCGCGGAACTTTGCCGAGCGCGTCGAACCACTTGTGGTAAGGCAGCTCGTCCCTCACTCCACCGTACATTTTTGGCAAATGAGACGGCGCGATGTGCCTGTGCAAGCTCTCCATATCACTACCATGGAAAAATATCCTCTGCTGCATTTTAGCGTCCAGCAGTGGTTTGAAAACGGCGAACATGGCATCGAATACCCAAGATTGGTTTAGTATATGTATAGCGTGAGTCTTCATGGGGAACGACGTGACCATTAGAGCCATCACCATACTAGCTACCTGCAAGAGAAAAATTTTTTAATTTACACTAAAAGAAAAAAAAAATGTCGTCAAACGACATTTTGATAACTTTTACAGAGAGCCATAGACGTTCACGAGTCAATCAGGTAGAGATCGGCGAGAAAATATATTTGAATAACGATTATTTGATTACTTTTGAAATGAGTAATCGGGAACAGAAAATTAATGATTACATTCGTACTTTTTACAAGATACTGTTAGAATCATTTGATTAAAAGATCAAAATACATTTTTATAGATCCAAAAACAATTATTTTTCTGTTCAATAACTGTAAACCGTCATTATTTCTAGGTCAAATATGAGTTTTCAAAAAGTAATAATTAATGTTCTGTTGTAGATTACTGATTAAAAAAGTATTCATTAATATTTTGTTCCTAATTACTGATTACAGAAATAATCAGTAATCAAAGTCGAAAATATTGATGAAATGAGTTATTACTGCTTAACCCTGCTATCAAATAAATATAGCGAACAAAACTACTTTGTGAAGTTACCATTTTTGTATCTGTCAAACGAGTCACTAATCCAACATATCATTGTGTAAATTGTTTTGACACATTTCAAACTTCTAAATTCTAACAAAAATCTAATATGATTTTATTAAGACATTAAATTCAACTTTTTGTTGTCGTGTTTGCATTGACCAAGAGTTTTTAAGAAATTGATTGAAACAGCCATTACTGATTCTTCAAAATGGACTTTGTTGCCATGTTATTTGTAATAAATATATAATATATTACAATGAATATTATTAGAATTAACCGTTGTTGTAATCAAGATATCAAGCCAACTATATAGTTGGCTCTTACTTTTCTCAGTGTACTAGAAACGAAATCGAGAGTTAAACAAGATCTTACGTGCGGAGTTATGCTCCAGACGTGAGCCATAGAAATTCCCGAAAGATCGAATACCGCGACACCCCCTAAAACTTGGGCCCGCGGCTCCATGATTCCCAGCTCGAGGATGATCAGCGTGGCCTTGAAAAGCTCCTCGACGGAGAACTTTCGCGGATCCCAGTTGCCCATACGGTATATCATCAGACGCCTGCCGCACTGAGTTCTGTAGGCCGGCACGGTCATTATATCCTCGTCTCCGATGAACGTAAGATCGTAAGGATTGACATCTTGGTGTATTTCCGGATGATCCTCTTTGAAATTGTGATACCTAACGACCTGAGAGAACGAATTCACATGTAATCGCAACATTTTCAAAATGAAACGCTCGTGAATGGAGATTTGTCGAACGAACAATAGTAACAAGGTACCGCGAATTACGCGAACCACGACATTGCTAATTTCCGAGAAAATTGCACGGTTAAGTAACTATTGTCATTAGGAAATGATGAAATTCAAAGCGAAAGCGCTTTTTCGCGTATTTTATCCCGTAAAAGATGAGGAAGAACGTTATATAATGATACATGACGTTTAAATATCGCTGTTAAGCTTCCACATTCTAATTATGGAGAAATTCTTTTTACTTTCAATCGTCGTTAATTGCAAACCTGATAATTTTTCATTAACAGGTGCTAGAACGAGAGATTTCGATATCGAATCTCAAAGTGCGCGAGGCAACAGACACTGGGTGCCGTTCGCTATGGAACAAGGCGGCATGGTTCTCCTTGACATAATTGAGCAATAGGCGCTGTGCAGACTTCTCAATTCCACGATAGTCGAGCTGCATTTCCTTTTCTTCAATTTTTCCAAATACGAAAAAGTGTCGAAAATTACTCAACACTGTTTTTTTATCGTCACGCTACGAATTCTCGATAACACCGGCCGACATGATTGTCCTTGTCCAAGCTCTGATTAATTTTTTCCACTAATTTTATAGAGCTGATCACGAAATCAAGCCTAATTTTATGGTATCACATCAGGTTTTCAGTAAATTTAATTTATTGACTTTTTTAGATTTTTTTGACAAAAATAAATCAAATTATTGGGTTTTGGCGCTCGTTTCTTGATTCGTGCGACCTCTCGTAAGAAAATATATTAGTTGTAACCACAACACAATCATTCTAAGTGGATCACATGGAAAGCAGCCTCTACAGTTACTTTATTCACAAACTTTTTAATGAAATTATTGTGTTGAGTTAAAAAAATTGTTTAAGTTTTACTTTTGGTATTTAATGAATTTTATTGATGATTTGTGATTGAAAAACTTCTAAACAACAGAATGTCTTCAAGAAAGTGTAACAATAGTGCAGATACATTTCATTACATTTGTGGGAACTTTATGACTTCAAAGCAAAAACAGGAAATTTTTGATTTTGTAGAAAATTCATACAATGCTGATTTTGGTTTCACAACACAACTGAAACCGTGGACTCCGCAGTTTGTTTGTACTATTTGTGTTGAACAATTAAGGCAGTGGACATACCGCAAACAACAATCATTACCTTTTGGTAGATCTATGATATGGAAAGAGCAAACTATAACACACACCCTGATTATAAAAATAAGGTTGCAAACTTATTAGATAAGTATAAAAATTGGGGTGTAATATGAATATCAAACTCCACTTTTTAGAATCACACGTGGATTTCTTTCCTGATAATCTTGGTGATTATAGTAAAGAACAGGGAGAAAGGTTCCACTAAGACAAGAACTTTGGAGACAAGGTACTAAGACGATGGGATGTGAATATGATGGCTGGTCATTAAAACGTGATATTACTAAAGATACTCATAAAAAAATCACACCTAGACGTAATTTTGTTGCTAAGCGTAAATGATGACACTCTAAATAGTCCTGTAGCAATGCTTGCACTTGATATTTTTTTCGTAAATGTTTAAATATATGTTACTAACAAAATTACCCTAGTAGAAATGAAATCGAGTTTTTAACCAGTAACTGGCCAGTTTAACTAGGCTTGAACTAGGAACTGACTAGTGTACTATTGAGTAACTGTTTAGTAACTGGCCAGTTTTACTAGGTATCAACAAAAGCATGGCGACTTTGAATAAAGCTGACAGCTTTCAGGTTATCAAAATTGTGATTGTGATTGTGATAAATGTGATTATGATTGTGTTACTGGATATGTTTACTGCCTATTTACTAGATTTGATTGCTGGCCAGTTTCTAGACTTAATCAAGTAAAACTTAGTGTTATTTATTATAATAATTAGTGTTATTGTTATTATGATAATTGTGATAATTGTAATTGTGATTATGTGACTGGATATGCTTACTGCCTAGTTACTAGATTTGATTGCTAGCCAGTTTCTAGACTTAATCAAGTAAAATATGATTAATTTCTACTAGGGTATTGATTTTTTCTGAAAATTCTGAAAAAAAAACGAATTTTTCTTTTTGTAAAAAAACCTGATGTGATCGGGAAAGTATGTACGTATCTTTATGTTTCGAATACTATAAATTCAACGTTCAAGTTTTGATTTGTCGGTCGATTATAATCGATGGAACTCACCAATCGATGAGCACGATTGACATTGAAGTTTCGCGCACGCAAGAATCTGATCAGATAGTCGTCGTCCATCCGCTGCGGCAGGCACTCGCCTCTCTCTGGGACAAAAGGAAACAACGAATGAGAAAAAGCCCGAGGAATTAATTAAAATCCGCGAACTCAATTACCGTAAATCATGTCTCGCAGCTCCTGAAGAGTCAAGCACTTGACTTCCTCGGTCTCGCCGAGCTCTTTGCGGGCGTATTCCAGGACCTCGCCCGTCGGCTCGCTAAAATCGAGCTCGAGCTTCTCGTCGTCGTCTAGCTCGAGCTGATCCCTGTTCGGTTCCGGCATCTTGTATGACCTTTCGACGGTATCTAGCCGATCGACCTCATTCGGCCTGGTTCTGATCTTATCGAGCGAATTTTCGCCTACCCTGAAGTTGCAATAATAAGTACATGTGTGTGTGTAAGTAGCCTGAAAGAAATCTCGTCCTCATTAAGAGGAGTACCTGCTTACGGAAACAATGGTTTTCGGTTTCTCGAGGTTCACTCTCTCCTCGTTCTCTACATTCGGTCTGTCCGTAAAGTACACGTCGCTCTTTGTCGTCGAGAAGCAATTTCGGTCGGTGGATTCACCGTTAACGATTCTCGGCTCGACCTATAAGAATTTACATTTCTCTTTCTATCTTTCTCTCACTATCTATGTAATGTATCTCTCTCCTTCTAATGAACGCAATTAAAATTCTGCAATGAAATAATATAGCACGATTCTCGTGCAATCTAGCTTCTAACGAGTGTTATCAGTTATCGCGCCTTCGCGATAAATTTGTTTCCAGCGTTTATCAACAGTTATATGCGTCTTCGTACTCACGGCCAAGAGAACGTTGAATGTTAAAAATTGTCGAATGTTAGTCCTCTTTCGTTAAAAAATTCATTACGAGTGTATTTAAAAAGAAAGCTAACGAAACTGTCACGCGTGTGACTCACCAAATAAATTGGCTACGCAATTGACGGTGACTGTTGCTTCGCGCTTAAACGCACGGCGCGTCGATATTCAGAGTTATCATCGAAACGGGCGCATAATGCGCTTGTCGCGAACAAAAGAGTATAAAGCGCCAGAGGCTAATGCGTTATTAGGCAACCTGTGGTTTCCGACATTCTTCGAAATTTTCCTTCCTTTCGCAACGAAACAATAACCATAACAATGCACTACGCGAGTTAGGAAACTCCTGGAGCGTCGTACGGTGAAATAATAAATCGCAAGGCGGTTTTTACGAGAATAGCAACAAAAATTTCGGTTATCACTTCGTATCTTGCACAGTCACATTTTTATCACCAAACGGAAATCCCTTTCGCCGAGGAATTTTATATTTTTGATAGGAGAAACAATAACCGAATCGGCTCGACGATAGCGAGAGGAACGCGCGAAACGTTAGCGTGGCACAGAAAGTACAACATGTGAATCCTACCGGCATTGAAGTGACGTGCGGCGAGAGAGAAAGGGAGAGAGAGAGAGAGAGAGAGAGAGAAAGAGAAAAGGAGAGAAAAAAGAGAGACAGACAGATCCTCGGCTTCGACCGATCGCTGTAGTGATGCAACTGACGCTCGACGAGCAGTTGCAGCCGCGAGCGCGCTCGGTATCGGCTAAAATAATTTCCTTTTACCAGCGTCCTCGCGTTATCCTCGACTCCGCTAAGGATCCTCCACGCGCACCCCTCGCCTCGATTCTTTATTGAAATCGATTTTTTTTCTCTTTCTCTCTCCTCAAATTGCACTATTGGCTTTTTTGCTACAATTTTTTAATCCTGAATCATCGGTTTCGTGCGGACTTCGAACGTGGTGTGCGTCGAGAGGAAACGCAATAGGTAGGCGTATTCGAGAGGAGTTTGAGATAGACGGGGAGAGAGACTGAGTGGAGAAAGGAAAAAAAAAGTAGTGTGTCATTTGCTTGTAAACATAGTAGCGTGCAGTAGGTAAGTAGTCAGCACGAACGGGGGGTTATAAACGACAGTGACACCGGAAAACCTGTTTTCGAAAAACCTTTCTCGATTGCACTCGCTAAAAAACTCGACTCGCTCGCGTAGCGTAGAACGCTTTGTTTTGGTTTATCAAAAATGTCCCACCTTTTTGGTGCGTAATGAACGAATGGTTGTACATATTTTGACCCACCTCAAAAAAAAAGCGGGTTATACCGCGACCTGTTGCTCCGCGAAGATCAGTTATCAGTTTAACGTCGAAATAAATCCAGTTTTTTTAAATGAAAAAATTAACCAAATTACACTGCACGACAGCATGTCTGGTGATTGGGCTATGTTACATGATCTTAGTCCAATTTTTCATGACGATTTCAAATCTGTGACTAATATTTCAGTATCAGCTCTTGTAAAAAAATATGTCATGGGTTTTTTTGTAATAAAACGCTATATATTTAAAGAATATCGTATTTTATTTAGTACTTGAGTTGAAAAAACCTTTTTTTTCAACTTAAACTAACTTAACTAACTAACTAACTAGTTAACTAGTTAACTAACATTTTTTTACTTTATTTATGATTTATCAGCAAACTAGTTATGAAAAAATGAATTACTGATGAAAGCTATAACTCGTAAACAAGAGCTGTTACAAATTATATGAGGGTATATTTAGAATCAGCGATGTCAAATTAGTAAACAATAAAGTAATTCATCAAACAAAAGTTACAATTTTGTTGTGCAGTGTTACAGATCGGTAGTGTCGGTACTTACGAGAAAGACCAGCAAGTATCGTCCGTCCGAGTGGCCAATTTAAATTCCGCGCACAGTAAGATGTTGAAGCGAAAAGTTCGATTACTATCCAGTTAATTGTTTATAGGGAGGGTACGTCTAAGCTAAGAAGGTCGGTGAATGCCGCGATCGTACTGGCGCGGACAAAGCTCGCGTCTCGATATGTCGAGACCCCTATATCCGACTATAGCTCAATCAAGGTGGTCAGGGTCACTGCATCCAAGTCTGCAGCTCTTACTATAGAGAACTTCGCGGTGTTGGAAGACAAGACGGCCTTGGCTGTGGACGAGAAGCATTCGGTTGCACTCTGATGCGTGCGTTCTCGGTTACCGGATGCACTTCGCGTTGATCGTCGAGGGGCCGCCGTGCTCGGAACCGCGACCCGCCGATTTTGCACGATCGTGTTCATCGAACGATGTTCACTTCGAATAGGTCTCGCGAATAAATAAATATTTGGGGAAAAATATGGAACACTGCATCGAGAGAGAAAAGTGATGGTTTCGAACGTTTTGATCATTTTTACAAAGTCCCCAGCTTATCGAGTGCCTGAATAGTCGCAACGAATAAGTCTACACGGTAAAAATGAATGTGTAATATGTTACAAAAAAACGATTTTTAAAAGTTTTATGTCAAATCATGAACAATCTTCTGTAACATCAACAGAATCGAATATGTTAGCCTACACCTCATTGCGAACAACATATTTCAGTTGCTAAATTTCGAAAAGTTACATATTTCTTAGTTAAAATTAATGTGTTTGCCAATTATTTGAATTTAACATCGTTTTTTGTTAAAAGAATGTAAGAAAAGATGTTAAAAAAGATTGATAACATATAAAGATTGTTATTTTTTAAATTCAACATTATAATGTGTTAAAACAACAACTGTACTTAAAACGACATTGTAATAATGTCAAAGTAATCCCTGGTAGAAAATTATCGGGGCGAACCACGACTAGCTAAAAACAGCCTAGTAACTAGCTAGTTTTTAACCTTTTACGCGAGACTAATTTTTACCCCGTATTGCTAGCTAGCATCTAGCTAGTTCTTAACCCGCAATGTAAGTCTAATTTTTGCCCCGTGTTGCTAGCTAGCACCTAGCTAGTTCTTAACCCGCAATGTAAGTCTAATTCTTGCCCCGTATTGCTAGCTAGCAGCTAGCTAGTTTTTAACCCGCAATGCGAGACTGATTTTTACCCTGTTTTGCTAGCTAGCATCTAGTTAAATTATAACGAGTATTACTACGAGTATTACTCATATGAAAATTTAAAAAACCATTTGACTTCTTTTTTAATTTTATATTCTCTCATATTTTTCAAAATTCAATTTGTATGAGAATCTGTGTTGACACATAATCTTGGAACATCAGAATATAAGAATAATTAACAGCAGTAATTTCATATAGGTGGTTCTAGCATATAGGTTAAGTAGGAAGGAGATCGTTCTACCAAGTTAAGCAGCGTTAGTTCCAGTCATATGTTGGATGGGTGTGATTTTTCACGCATATATACAGGGTATCCCAGAATTCGCGCCCCAATGAATACAGGCGTATTCCTGGGGAAATTCCAAGCAGATTTCGCTTTTTAATTTTTCAATTTGATTAACTCGTTCTCGAGTTATTTGCGAAAAACTGCGACGAATTAGAGGCCGAGTTTTCGAAAGGGGCGGTAGCGGCCAAAGTTCTAATAATCTGGTGGTCGGTCACTGTTGAGTAACGTCAGAATCGAAATCCGCGGCAACTTCATGTTTCGGCCAAAGTCATAGGCAATACCTTTAATTTTACATTACTAATTTCAGATTAGTAATGACAGTCGGTAATGAGATCAATCGGTCGGTAACGATGATCCATAACCTTTAGAACTAAAATTATGAAAATTTTCTGAATGGCATTTGTCTTATTTTTATTAAAATATGCAAGACTTTTGCAAGACTTTTGCAAGACATTTGCGGGACACATGTAGGATTTTTGCAGAACTTCCATAAAACATTTGCAACACTTTTGCAGAACTTCTATAGAACATTTGCAACACTTTTGCAGAACTTCTATAGAACATTTGCAAAACTTTTGCAGAACTTCCATAGAACATTTGCAAAACATTCGCGGGATATTTGCAGGATGTTTGCAGAACATTTTTTGCAAGACATTACCGGGACATTTGCAAAACTTTTGTAACACTTTTGCGGGTCATTCACAGGATTTTTACGCACTGCTTTACAACAGTGATTTATGTACTTTTAGAAACTGTTTGAAATCAGAAATGAGATTTCCACAAGAAACCTCATGGAAGAAAGAAAATTTCTATGAAAATATGTACGGACATATTGTTTCTTGTGGAAACTCTGCAAAAGTTTTGCAAATGTTCTATAGAAGTTCTGCAAAAGTGTTGCAAATGTTTTATGGAAGTTCT
>NCVS01001483.1:0-12302 GCA_003055095.1 Goniozus legneri
TATTTTTATATTACTTTGGCGCGAAACTCTACCGAGTTTCTTGATCGCACCACCTGTGTTGTTGTTTGAAGTCTCCACAACAAGTTTTGACACGCTACCAAGGTCTCTTTGGCATTAGTCATCCTGCAGAGTCATATTATTGCGGACGTGTTTTTTTATGGGGTTCTGTAGACCCCGTGTAGCCTTACCGTGGCAAAGTCTTGAAAAAATTCCAGTTTTTTTTATCGTTGATTAGTGTTATATTGTTTCTGTAAACGTAACTGTTCATGCATGAATTAAATTTTTTATCGAGCAATAAATAATGGTAATTAATCAAATATATAGTGTGGGGAGTGGCGCAATTGGGCACAGTGCAATCGGGCACAACGGGTTTGGACACCGTTTAATTGGACACAGTTTAGTTGTGCACCGTTCATGTAGACACGACCAAATGGACACGGTTCAACAAGACACAGTTCACAAGGACACTGTTTAAATGCCTACAATTCAAATGGATGCCGTTCATTGGTACACGGTTCCGAAAGACACTGTACACTTGGACACGGTCTCACTCAGACACGATTTCACTTGGACACGGTCTCACTTGGACACCGTGCAATTGGACACCGTGCACATGGACACGGTCTCACTTGGACACCGTGCAATTGGACACCGTGCACATGGACACGGTCTCACTTGGACACCGTGCACTTGGACACGGTTGCACTTGGACACCGTGCACATGGACACCGTGTGGGCAAATACGGTGCACTTGGACATCATGAGCCAATATAAAAATTATATCTTATTATCTTTTTATGTGTAAGTGTCCCACTTGGACACCGTGTCCAAATGCACGGTGTCCAAATGAAATCGTGTCTAAGTGAGACTGTGTCCATGTGTAAGGTGTCTTTCGGAATCGTGTGGCAATGAACGGTGTCCATTTGAATTGTAGGTCATTGGCACAGCATAATATTTTAATAAATTTTGTGTTCAAGTGAAATGTAAGCATTTGAACAGTGTCCTTGTGAACTGTGACTTTTTGAACCGTGTCCATTTGGTCGTGTCTACATGAACGATGTGCAACTAAACTGTGTCCAATTGAACAGTGTCTAAACCCGTTGTGTCCAATTGCATTGTGTCTATTTGGATGGCACTTTATATGTGTATATATACAGATGCCTAGAAAAAAAATATCTGATGCCAGCTGATAGTATAGAACGAGTAGTGCTGCTTAGTAAAAAAAGATGTGAACTTTGCCCACGATGGAGTAGATGGAGTAACTAACATACAATGTTCTGCCTGCGAACAGCTTATATGCAACGAGCATCGTATGTACTTATGCACCGACTGTGGTGGTCACGACTGATGTAATTGATTATTCTTAAAAATATTTACATATTTTTGTTATATTTGATATAATGGATAATTTTTCTATTAAAAAAATTTATGCTTTGACATTTATCTGCATGTTTAGTTGTACTATTTCTTTATTTCAAGAATAACCGCATTTCGTGACTTCAAACATCAAAATAAATATACTTTTTTCAGACTTCATCAGAAATTTATTTTTTTCTCAAAAAATATTGTTTTTTTGAATAAAACGTCATCTTATTTTTTTTTTTGATATTATGAAAACTAAAATATATAATACAATTTTCATAAAAAAAAGTTCCATTTCGTGAGTTTTTTTTCATAACAATATTTTAGTATTTTAAAATCATAAAAAGATTAAAGCAATCATAAGATTATTTAGAGAGAATATAAAATTAAAGTTGCGCACCGATTTCAAGTCGATACATAGCGTAGAACACTATTAAGAACTGTAAACCTGCGTGTGGTCCGCTGGAGCCCGTGTGTCCTCAACGTTGTTTTTTCGATGTGTGTCCTCGTCGGGTTAAAATATACTGCGAGAAAAACGTTTCTTTATGCTTTCCGTATTGCAGTTTTATCAATTTCAGCTGTTTCCAAAGATATGTTATTTAGTATATCGAGTAATAAATATATTTTAAAGTATAAATTCTCGCAAGACCCATTTAGAATTGTTATTTGCTAAAATCCGAAGCATAAATAGCTAAGTTGATTCATTTCATTGTTGAAAGTTAGGAGAAAGTCGAGTAGCTTCGGACGGCGGGTGGCACCGGACAACGACCAATTATATGTATCACATTCAAAATAATCATACCTACGCAGTTGTATTTTGTTTCTTACATGAAAAGGGAAATTGTACAATCTTTCATGGTTTTTAGATCATGTTTACTTTTTCAAATAACGCAACGTCTGATGCTACCCGTCGTCCGGGGCTGCCCGACTTTCCCCTACATGAAAATCAGATTTCATTCATATTCTGAGTTTCATATTGAGGAAGTCCGAAAGCCCTTATGAAAAAGGCACATTTTATCTAAACAACTATTGTTTGCTGCGGAATAAATTCTACTGGTGTGTGGCCTTGGAATTCAAAAATGGTCTGCTGTGCGGCTTTGGACATAATAAATGGTCGGCTGTGTGGCCTTGGACATCATAAATGGTCTGCTGTGCGGTCTTGGACATCACAAATGGTCTGCTTTAACAATAATTATACTTATTATTTCAGGCATTCAAATAGAGGAGCGTTTTGGTGGGTATACCTTGTTTATTAATGAACAAGGGAGTACCATATAACCCGGTTAAAGGGGTATGCGTAATTTATATTATTCGATAATTTTTCATTCTATTTAATATTTTAGCAATCTCTATTAGTTTCAATATAAGTAATATAATAATATATAGTAATAATATAATTAATATAATACAAGAATAAGGTGATGAACTATTTTATACGAAGATCATTTGTTGAGAATAAATAACAAGTATTTTACATTTTTATTATTTTATCAATCAAGAATAAGTAACAAGTTTTCATACAGTGAAATTTTATAATGAACTATAATTATGATTTATAAACATGTGTTATGTTGTAGATGACCCGCCCAAGCCGTGCACGCCGGCCACCCCGTCAGCGCCGATTCCTATGGGAGAACCCTCTGCGTTGCCGTCTTCCTATAATGTAACATATTTGAATATATTACTTAATGCAAATTTCAAACTATTATTGAAATTTTAAATTCGTACTTACTTGGGTATGAAGCATACCGCTCCTGGAGTTGGGGCTCCTGGCGTGGTTGCTGTGCGCCTTGAGCTCCGACCTCTTCGCGGGCAGGTACCTAGGGAGCCTCTTCGAGCAGGAGTACCTGGGGAGCAGGGGCTTCAGCCGCTTCCTAGCCCTTAGCCAGGTTGCCAGGATCTATCTGGTTTTCCATCTGTAATATAAAAATAAATTATATTATTAAAATGGTATATTAAATGTTAATAACAATAACAAATCAAAATGTTATTAACAATATTTTGTTTGTCAGTTGCTATTAATAAAAATGAATCTAAATTCAGAGAATCTTACTTTTTCTCTTATTGAAGAACTTAATGTGTTTCTCTCTCAGAGGTTGTGGTAAAAATGAAGCCTCTAGATCACCGCTTCGAGCATCGTTTCTGAAGAAAAAATTTAAATGCTATTAACCCTCTAACTGCCAAGCTGTTTTGGCCATGACTTCCCCAGGTGCCAAATGGAGATATCAAGTGTAGGCTTTCCTTATTGTAAGGTAGCCGGCGACCTTCGCGGCACCTATTGTTGGGTATCGTGAGGTAGCCGGCGGCCCTCATGGCAGTTAGAAGGTTAAAGGAATTAAAACGTTAAAGTAATCACGTAAATTTGTTTTTAGCGAAATGTTGTTTGATTCGTCGATCGTGCCAAAGCCGAACGAAGTTACCCGAACATACATCAAGCTGCGCTAAATTTCAAAATGAATATTACATGGTCACGTGAGCTGTACATAAGCCACTCATTGGTTGGCCTATATACAAGCGGTATGACGTCACAAATCTGTGGACGCCTAGTGACCTGAAGCTCAGGTCATAATTATAATTTCATTATAATTCAAAAATAATGTTTCAAATGTTCGCTTTGTTGCCCGAAACTTCCGTTAGTGAAATAATAGTAATATCAATCGCATTTTAATGATTTTTTATTCCAATATTACATTTCCTAGTGGAAGTAAATAGAAAAAGAAAGAAGAGGAATAGAAGATACGTTCATAATAGAGCGATTTGAAATGTTATTTTTAAATTATAATACCAGAAAAAATTATAATAAATATAAAAATTATTTAAAATTCTTGTAGAATTTGAATATAAAAAATATTTATGCTGAAAAAATTGAACGTTAAAAGGTATCGAACCGGTAATCACGGACTCGAGCGAGGGTCTTAGAACGCTCTCGAATTGAATTCATAAGGATAAATACCGTCCTTCAAACCTTACACGATTTAATATCATTAAACCATATATTCGATCAGTAAACCTATCTAAGATTCTAGGATGAAGCCAGTGCAAGTAGGCTGCCCTGAAATAAAATCGAATTGAATCGAATGGGATGAGATACAATGAAATGAAATGAAATAAAATCATCAGATAAACCAAATGAGTTCATTAGCGTGAAATCAACTATTGATAATTTATCTTTGAATAAAAACAAAATAAATCTTAATAAAGTACATCGCGTCAAATAAGTATGAAATAAAATAACTGAACTGTGAAGGACAAATAAAATTCTAGGTTTGAAATGTTTGTATTATACCCCCCTCACAAGACGATACAAACTGGTGGCAGCGGTGGGATTTTCGTCGGAAATTTGTTGATCGAATATTATCCGAAGAAATGGAATATACTTATATCCGATTATTAATGATGACACACTGATAATATAAAAATGATTAACTTGTCGAAAACACGTGAAATTTCTTCACGATCTCAGTCGTGCAGTAGCTAGTAGTTGAGCTTAGCGGATTCACTATCATAAACAATAATTTCACTATCAAAACAATGACATATCATATTACAAAGCATGCTATAGTACAAGACTTTTACAAACACGAATACGCTATAGTATGATCATCTTAAAAACTGTCTTACCATCGATTTAATTTATTTTTTATCGACCCATCGACTAATAATGCAGTAAAATAATTTAAACTGTTTTACCATCGATTTGATTTATTTTTTTATCGACCCATCGACTAATAATGCAGTAAAAATAATTTAAACTGTTTATTCGTCGATTTAATTTATTTTTTTATCGACCCATCGACTAATAATGCAGTAAAATAATTTAAACTGTTTTACCATAGATTTAGCGTACTCGGCGCAAAAGAGTGTTTAGATTTTATACAAGAGTCCTCGGCTACTACAGAGAGTGTTGATGCCGATATTGAATGAATGCAGCTGACTGCAAGGTTACTAGGTAAGTTATTGTTTTGATTTTCGACGAGCGTCCTCGGTTAGAGATAAGGTCGTTGAAGCCGGTGTCGAATGAATTGCAGCAGCTGACCAGCAGACTTGATAGCGACAACGTCGCGTGCATTTGTCGAATGTTTCAATGTATGATGAGGTATCAGAAAAAGAACATATGAGAGTTTTGAATACATTATTTTTTAATATACTTTCATACAGTGTATAGATTTAATACTGTTGATAATGTGTATAAGATATGAAAGTGATTTTTTATAACACTTGCACATTCAAAGTTAAAATACAGTTGGAAATATTATAAATATTGTCAGAAATATTATGAACACAGGTTAATTACATTTTTGCAGCAATTTCAATATCATCAAGCGCAATATAAGCCAAATCGACGTCAATTTGATTGTTACGATTAAAATCTTCACTATTCATAATCGCACGTACAGGAATATTTGTATATTGTTTAACAATATTTACAAAAGTATTGAATTGGTAATTAACTGTGGATAAAATATTGCTTAATTCGCGAAAAGAACATTCCACGCACACATCTACTAAAAGTATAAGCCATAAAAATAAAACAATATATAAAAAACCTTAAAATCAAAATATATATATCATAAAAGTAAAAAGTATTGATCGATGAAGTCTTAAGTATAAGTCATAAAAATAAAATATAACGTGATGAATTTAAAAGTAAAAAATATATAAACCTTAAGAATAAAACAATAAACATTTAAATAAAAAATATATAAGCCTTAAAAATATAAATGATGAATAATGTTTTCAAATATATAGGTCTTTATAGTCATTTGTTGGCGTCAAGCCACTTTTTGAAAACCAACACTTCACTAACTACGCAGTGACACTGTTTCTTCACTGTAGATGAACAAGGCGGGTTCTGGACCACAACAAAGATCATATTACATGTAAACATGTAAACAAAGGATCATATTACATGTAAGCATGTAAACAACATGTAAACAAACATGTGGATAAAATATTGCTTAATTCGCGAAAAGAACATTCCACGCACACAGCTACTAAAAATAAATTGGTTAAGCTGTTTGCAGCCAAGTATAAGAATTTTCCATTCGATTCAAATCTGACAGTTTTAATCTCAAGAACACGTTCTACACGAACTTCTAACATATCACTTATCATGATGCGCGGTGCATGCGGTAATTGTTTGTTTGTATGAACGAGATCGATGATTTCTTCCTTACGGTCCATGAGTTCTCGCCACACGTTTGGGGTGATGACAAGTGTGTGACCAGATTTCGCTTCGGTTAAACGAATTTCAATGTTTGAAATCATCCCAGCTACTATGCCAATTTCGAGGTATTTGGATCCGCATCGTGTTAAACGATACCTGTGCGCACAGATGAGACTGCTTACGGGTCTGTGAAAATTAATAAATGTTATGTTTTAGAAGAAATATAATTGAAATTGATAAATCTAATGTTTTAAAAGAAATATAATTGAAATTTCTATTAATAAAAAATACACACTTTTCGGATGGAGCCGATCCATTTAGATTAGCGAGATTCTGCATAGCTGGTGATTGGTGTAGTTTAAGTTCCTTTTCAACTGACAAACTTCACAACTGAATAACTTTTGCAAATGAAAAGTTGGACTATCGAAACTTGGGTTTATGTACTGCATTCCCCACCACAATCTCGAGTATGAATAGAGGGATATTGTTTGAAAAAATTCTTAAACATTATACTTTCTCTTGATATCAAGACACTCAATCCTTTATCACTTCCTCTTAATATCAAGACATTCAATCCCACATCACTTCGTCAACAAAAAAAATATGAAACTATAGGTCATCGATACGGCTAAAAGTCGCAGACCAGCTTCGAAAATATTTCGACTCAGTCTCTCAGTACCATTCGTACAAAATAGATCATACCTAACGTATATCAGCCGAAATGTCTAAAACATATCGCATGCTTAATAATGCGGACTGCTATGAAGAAAGCAGAGGTGGATATGGATGAGAAGTTTAAAGATAAAGTTGAAGAACGCGATGAAGTTGCTGCTGCGGCAGCGTGGTCGTTTGGGTACTCGCCTGTAGTGGATCACCTCGGGAGGCCAAAACCCGAGGAGTCCATCGTCCGAGTACCGGAGAGGTGGTGAAGGTATGTTTAGTTTTCTTTTCGTTTTCTTCACTAATGTATTATTTAGTTTTTTGTAAATCAGTGGTATAATTCTATTCTTTTATTTTTGCAGAACATCACTTTGGATGAATCTCCCATGACTATTATTATATTATTATTTTTATTATATTATTTTTATTGTACTATTTTTATGATATCATTTTTATTATATTATTTTTATTATATAATTTTTTTTTTATTTTTATTGAATAAAATTATATTTTAATCTATGAGTTGTGTGAAGTATCAAAAAATCCCAACCACTTCCTTTTCATCGAAAAAAATATAAAGTATTAATTCGATATTCAATTTAGTTTCAAGATAAAACTATAAACCATTGATACGGCTAAAAGTCGGTTATGCATCGCGCTAGCGTTGACGTCATCGTTCCGGTCCTTATTCTTCACGCTCCGCTCTCCCCACCTCTCTACAACGCGAACCCATGAGGCCTTTGCTTATTTAAAAGATATATGAGGATGTATGGGTGGGGAGAATAGTTGCATTCTATTATTTACGCACTGCTCCCCCTCCACAGTTATAAAGTTTGACAGGAAGGTTATGAATGAAAAAAGATATATATTTCATGATGAACATTTTTTTTTATTTCAATTGAGTTTGCGTACAACATTAGTTAATGGATTATATTCTACGATACGATCATGTATAATTAAACAATAAGCAGTTGTATTAGCGGGTACATTATCCTTACAATTAAATTTGATGCGTACATCTATCGTCGCGCTCTTTACAGATTCATTTTGACGAGAGCAATCAATTACGACAATAGGACCATATTCTAGTAATTTCTTATAATTCAATAATACCGAATCAGATTTTGTTCCATAATATGATTTTTGGAAACGCGAATACATATCGTAAAGTACAGCGTATCTTTTCTTGTCAAAATCTAAATTCATATTACCATATGGATAAAATTCTGAATTTAAATAAAGTTTAAAATCTGTTAATTTACAATCATCAAATGCAGATATATCTTTCATATAACTACTTTTTCGATCAGTCTGTAGTGCGAATATAATGAATCTAGGTTTTTCCAATTGAGTTGATGTTTTAACAGTCCAAGAATGTTTTGTCGTACTCTGTAGTAGAGGAAATTCATATAGATCCCACGAGCGATAGCTCATGCTCAGATATCGGCCGCTCTCGAGTAAACGAAGCATTTTTAATTTATTAACATCGTTTAGCAACACATGAGGCATTCACCATTGTAATTTGGTTATTTCAATTCTAGGATTGGATGTTTCAACCCCCCTCAAACAATTTCGATCGTTGCGCGAGCGTATGAGTATAAGTTCGTGACGTGCATTGATAATAACTCGTTTATAATCTTCGTAAAAGCCAAATAATACGTTTAATGGAATACAGAAATTGAAATCATCGTATGGATGGTTTGAATCAAGATTCCACCCAGCACTTTCCAACGCATTTGATCTATCGGTTGTTAGAGACACATAATTTTTCAAAAGAGTAGTTATTCCAACATTTCGATTTCTATCGATTTCCACGCCATCCAATTTATATCTGATTTGATCAAATAAGAAGGCTGGACCGTTGTTAACCCAAAATTCACGAATATCTCCTCCAGTTTCTACAAGTTTTCCCTCAATGTAGAGAGTACTATCACAGGGCAATACGTATAAATCTTGATGTTGTATTGGTATACATATTTCATCATTAAATTCATATGATGAATTCGCATATGGATTATATGAGTGAACTTCAATCTTTGTAATACGATTGTCGAAAACGGGTTCGCCGCCAATTTTCAGAATATCAGCCATTATTATTTTTTAACAACAAATCCCAAAGATTCTAAAAAGTTAACACTTGCAGGAGTAAGTTTCTTTTTGTTACAATTACGTATCGATGATGGTTGTCGTGGTGATGGTGGTAATGCCGGATATGTTTGATGTAAATTCGAATCGTTTACGACGAGCATTTATTACGACAGTCGTTTTCTCACATGTAATCTCACAGTAATCTCTTCGCCTCGAAAATTGATAGGTTTTCCTCGTTGATCCACGACGCGTATCACCAAGTCCGAAATGTTCCGTACGAAGACTGGGAGGTAAATGATTTAAACAGGTTTTTCCGATATCTTATATCCTGGTGGTACGTTGATAGCAAATTCATGTATAATGTGAACCAATTCATTGTTACTGAATGAGCCGCTGGTTATGTTGCACTCAATCCGAATAATATTAACATTAAATATATTTATCGGCAAATCAGATTCATGCCATTGATTCGGCTCCAATATTCGATTATTGTGAAAACCCAAAATTGATGCAATTGTATTAGGTTTTGCAAAATTTATTTTATATTTACTCAATATTTTACTTTTCATAGTGTTTGGATTGAGTATAATTTGTAGAAATTCTTTTCCATTATTTTCACCACTCAAATTATTTACAGCTTCGATCAAATAATCACATATCGCATGAAATTCATACGAGCCTTCTGGTATTACAATTTCTTTATCATCATCAAAATAAAATTTGTTATTATTAGAATTGACATTGGGAATAGTATTATACGTTTCAAATGCGGATAATCCAAGTTCCTAATGGCCATCGCTTAAATCAATACTTGGAAAATAGCATGCACTGAGCATACTGCTTTTCCCTGTAAGCGTAAACGTGAAAGACATGGTTTCGACTGATATATTTTTTCACATGTATTGCAACTTAAATTGCGATTTTCTTTCCTCTAATTGAATCGAGAAATAACAAGCATCGCTGTCCGGAATTATTTTCAGTGAAATTTTGACATGAGTCATGATTGTAAACGATTTTAGCTTGATATATACAGGGTGATCAGGTGACTTACCGCAGAATTACACCACCGGGTAGCTGACAGTGTCCTGAATTCATTGCTGAAAATTGTTTTAAAATCTATTGTCTAGTTTTTAAAATATTGTAAAAAATGTGCAGGCCAATCGTAAGCGAGGATTTGAAAAAACTCGCTATAATCGATTAGGTTTTGTCTTCGATTATTTCAGTGTTATTGTCGAGATTGACAACCTCTGGAACAATGAAAGCAACTAGACGCCAACTTCAATTACGACATCTGATTGAAGTTGGCGATAAACGCATTTACTTTTCGAAATTTTCGATACGGAATTGAAAATGATCTGAATTTTTTTTCAAGACCTTGAGCAAGATCTTGAGGAAGACTCTGATCGAGACTTTTTCCGAGACTATAGTTGAGACTGTTCTTATTTCTTGAAATTTGATGAAAATTGGTATATTCGTTCATTTTGAGGCGTTCTACAAAATTCTGAACGAAAAAAATGCGGAATCCGCATTGGAAAAAGACGACAGTAGAATAATAAACGAAAAAAAGTGATGTTTGCATTCTGAAATCTTTGAATGGCCTTTCTAACCCTTTAGAGCCTCCTCAAATGTCAATCTGCCTTAGTTATGGTACATACGTTAGATTCCAAGAAATCGATTAAAAAAATCCAGATCGATTCGACTTACGGTTCAATTTTAATTTACAGTTCCGATGATACACCGGATCGAGCGAGCAATAAAAACAAAAGGTTTTATTTAAAAATATTTAAATAAACCTGCAAAAGAGAAAAAAAAAGATAGGAGTAATAGAGTGCCGCTGTTGACACGGCTGACAGGAGTAGAAGGTAAGGTAATCTAGGAGTCGGTAGTTTAAAAATGCGAAAATAATCGGATAAACGATTAATCTGCTTGCTAGAGCAGAGACGGTTGAGTACACTAAAAGTGTATTGCAACTTGAGCGGTAACAGGTTAAGAGAATTCAAGAAATAATCCGATATTACAATCGAAAATCAAGAGCGCACGAAACACGTCTTGCCAATACGACAGTTAAATCGAAGTGAGCAATAAACAGCTGAGCTCCGATCGCCGGAGCTCGAAGCCGAGCGCTCCCGTGCGTTAGAGCGAGAGCGCGAACAAACATCGTGCTACGCTAACGGGAGCGAGTGAGAGCGCACTACCAACAGTGCTGCTGAGAGTTAGGCTTTGACATCACGAATAACAGACAAAAACCGTTCCGCTTGAGCGAGCCCGTCAGCTGACGATTTAAATCTAACGATATTCCGAGAAAATAATACATTTTTCTCGGAATTATTTAAATGAAGAATTAAAAGTCAAGCAAGGGAATTCCCTTGCTCGAACGTTTATAGATCATGCTTGATCTACAAACGGAGCTCGAGCTGTTGAGCAAACGGAATTCAACCAAAACGCGGTTGAATTCCTAGTTATTCTTTAAACAATCAAAAACGATTGTTTAAGAGCATGAAAAAATCAATTAAGTTCGAAACGAGAAAAAAACCTTCGGAAGATTTCCGAACATTTACACTTTCCTGTATGACTACGTTGTGGGCGTTCTGTTTTAACACAAAAACCGCGCTGTTCCTATCCTCTAAATCCAATAAAATTTTTCATACTTGTACGTCTCATATTCATATACAGATTGATGCAGATCTCATCGATATGTACTAATATGCAAAGTTTCATCGCAATCGGAAAACAGGAACAGCGCGGTTTCTCCGTTGAAACAGAATTTGAAGAACGTAGTCGTCTACAAAATTGTAAATAAAAACGGAACCGTAACTCGTATCGATCTGAATTTTTTTTAATCGATTCCTTGGAATCTTGCGGATGGGGCATAACTAAGGCAGATTGACCCTCCAGGAGGCTGTAGAGGGTGAGAATGGCGTTTCAAAGATTTTAAAACACAAAAATTGCTACTTTTCGCTTATTATTCGACACTCGCCTTTTCCTATGGTTATTCCACACTTTTTCACTTCAGAATCTTGTATTA